>JAWCTZ010000478.1:0-40005 GCA_036850595.1 Rhyacichthys aspro | reverse complement strand
ACAGAATAGAAACATACGGCACACTAAAAGGGTGGAGGCGGGAAGTACCTCAAGGTGTTTGTTGTTATATAAGCAGTCCACTTAGTGGCACAAGACAGAAGGGTTGCAGGGCTGAGAAGAGGGAGGTGAGAGGAGATTTAATAACTTGAGGTGTTGAGAGAAAAGGCCAGAATGATGACAACAGAGAGGACGGCGCAGTAAGGTAGACACAATGTGAGACAGAGATGTAGCATTCCCCGAGGAGGAACATATATGTGGTAAAAGTGCATAAAAAGACTGATGGTCTCTATTCTGTCCTTCCCTCCCTCTCTTCCTGCGGCTCTCTTTCTGCTGTGCATTGTCTCTGCTGTGGTTTTGCTGTCTCATCATCATTTTCTTATGAGTGGGAGTGCGCTGCTAGTTAGTAAAGGCTGCACAGGCTCGTGAAGACTGCCACAGGAGAGAAGAGAGGAGGAAAAAGAAAAACCCACCAAGACTGAGACAAAGATAGCACCGCTGCACCTTTCACATGAGCGCTAAAAAAGCCTTCGGAGAATACCTCCAGTATCAATAAATAACAATGGATGGTGGTGCTACGGCTGAAGACTTAAAAAAAACTGGCCAGGAACAATGCATCAGTTAAAAGCCAGAAAAGCCTCATGTGTGACTAAAAATAACGTAATCAGGAAATATTTCCACATGAGTGATGGCAATAATTTCTGTTTTGTCGCTGAGCATTAAAAGTCATATAATCAAGCTGCAGATAAAACAAACTCATCATTCATTCTTCTGAATAATAACTCGAGCTGATTTCACTTGGGTTTGTTTTTATTTATGAACTGACTTGTCAACTCTCCATTCATCATATTTAGGGACTGATTTTAAACACAAGCGTGTGAGAGTGTAACTTATAGTAATAATGGTATTTATCCCCTTTTAGGCATTTTAAATATATTATTCATGGTCTTTCTTTCTGTTTTGAGTTTGCTCCATTTGATTCAGCAAAAAAATGACATACAAAGTGTTAAAAGTCTGGTTCATGGAATATAATACAACTCTTCTTGCAGTTGGAGGAGTCAGTGCTATATGTTTATTGTCTATGTGGATATGATGATGTTATTGGCATCCCTTATTTTCTTCTGGGTGTAATGTAATGTAGTTTATTCTTGCATGGTTTATGTATTGTATATATTGTATATTTTTTATTGGCAACATCCGCCAACATATCGACAGCTGAATAAAATAATGCAGGAGGCAACTTTGACATGCATTTATTCCTGTTGCTCTCAAGTAACTGCTGTTTTTTTCTTGCACAGGTTCAGCCTACATTAGCGTCAGAGACTCCGACTGTTTTCAACAATCCATTAAACCAGCTGGAGGATACAAGTTGTTCTTGACACAGTTGGACTTGACGCTGGAAAGGCATGTAATAGCTCCCAACTGTGAAAGGAAATAAAACATAAGCTCGAACTCTTCAGAGCTACTAAAATCATCAGTATTATTCTTGGCAAAAGCACACATCTACAGCTGTTGACTTTTATCAAGTTATCTGAGAGGGTGCAGTGTTGGAAACTAAATTCTGAATTAAACACATACAATATCTTCTCAGTAACCTTTCAAAGATCAGATGCTTTCTTATATGAGCTCCGTTCTGTGTCTAAAATAGCTCCAGTCTGAATGAATACAAGGAGGAGACTTCCCAATAATCAAATTACCATTCACTTTTGTTTTCAGATGTCTGCTTTGCTTTACCATTATTACCTTTCCAAAATGGCTGCCATGAAAAATTGCTTCATTACACTTTTCATTTAAGTAATTGCACTCACTCCAGTAGTTTGTCAGTGTCTTGTGTTTCTCAGTGTTGTGGCTGCTTTTTCCAATAGAGCCGAGGTCAGCATGCATTCGTCATTGATGACCTTAAAAACACTTCTCTCATGGGTAATCAACTCAGGGCTCATCAAGAGGAAGAACCGGTGAAGCGTGAAACGATGAGACTTACTGTAAATGCCACTCACTGGTCGTCTGTTTATTACCTACAAGGTCCCTCCCAACGCGTCCCTCAGCGAATACAAGCTCGGCTGTTTTTCTCTGTACCTCAGCATCAGCGCACACACACGCACATGCACTAAAGGTATATGCAAACACAGTATCCACCGAGAGTCAACCCTGATTGAGTTAACGTCGCAATTAACAGGCTGCTTTACAGTGTTTTCGATCCAAAATGGAGGATTCAGGGAGAAACAAGTGCTGAGCCAGTTTGTGAGAAGAGGCAAACGCTGCAATTCTCTTCTAGTACTATTAGACCGCTGGGAGTCATCCAACAGTTTGTCCACACCCTGCGTCCGGGCCAGGCACCAAGAACCCTTTTCATATTTACCTTCCTCCATAAAACACTGCAAAGTTTATTCCCTGGCCTTACACCTTTGCTTCTTTCATTTTAAAGCTGCACCACATTTCTTTGCTTGTGCCTATTTGCTCAGTTTTTATTTAAAGCTTGGCTCCCAGTGACACTGTAAACATTTACAGACACATCGAAGCTATCCCGTTCTGCGGCGGCCATCTGTTGACCCCTACATACCTGCAGTATAGGACTCCACTATTCAATGTAATTACAAGTCTTCCTCAAGGACACCAAGCCCCAAAAGCAATTCCTTTTTTCCCCCCCAATGCTGTCACTTTATCAGCAGTTTATCAGTTTTAACCAGTCATCAGTCTGCTTCCTGAAATAACCCCATTTGAGTGGATTTAACATATTTTTCCAGTGTAAACTCATCAGTCTCGAGGCTCACGTCTTTAAGCTGTTCGTTACTGAGAAATGTTCAAATGCCAATGCTTTCAAATGTGTTAATTAGCACTGTAATTAACACATGTTGATGTCCCAAGATCGCAGCGTTTGCTTTGCTTGGTCATGATTGCAGTTGCACAGAGTTATGGATCCAAGCTTTAATGTGATGATTTATTCATGTGATATAAGTGAAGCCTTTCCTTCTTTTGCTTGATGGGAGGTCACAATCTAAAGAAGTCTAGCAGCACATGAGGCAGTTTCCAGGACTGAAAAATGGATCTTTCACTTAAAGGATGGCCTGTTCCACCTCAGAGTTGAGATGCCTGTCGTCTCTGTACCCCCAGCCTGGCTCGGGGCATGCCGTGGGGCAGCTGCAGGGTTCTGTACAAATGGAAAGTGTTTTTAAGCCAGCTATCCTCAACCAAATGGATATCTGAGTCAGGGATGATGTGAGAATGTGCCAGAGTTGTGGTTTAGCATGTGTTAAATGGCACATACGTAAAAGACAGCAGCAGACAAACAGCTTTTTATCGACTGATTAAAGATCATGCTGCTTGACAATAATTAAAGGGGAATTGAGTCGTTTAGCAAAGTGATTGCAGTATGATTGCAATCACAGTTTTTTGATCCAACCTGGATGCGTAGGCTTAAACTGATTTGTAAGAGTAACTGTAAAGGAGAAGCGCAAAACGTTAAAGGTAATGACATATTCTGTATCCAAAAGTGAAAAAAATGGACAAAGTTGCTCTATTCTCTAAAGTCTATAGGAAAATATTTGTGCCTTTTATGTCTTAAACCAGAATAAAAATTTCCCTTGTCTGGAAGCATTTAAACCCTTTATTATCACAAAATATCCGATCAGAAAAATGAGTGAGTCCTCAATCACTGTGCAGATTCTAAGCTATGCCACTTGAGTTTAAAGTGCACTTCATAATTGAACTAAAGCCTCAATAAAAGTCATTTCTGTCTTCTACTTTTCTAGCAGCATCATGGTGTGCATCTTTATAACCCCTAAACAGTCAGGGCGAGGCTGTAAGCAAAGGGTGTGTTTTCAAATTATTCTTCCCTCTTCTTAATGTATGCCTTCTACAGTTTTAATTAACTCAGGCCTGTAAAAATTAATAAAGCAGCACAAAAGTGACTCAAATGACTAAGCCGTCTGGGATGAAGAAATCATTTCAAGTCTGCTGCTTCCTAAAATGTAGCAGCTACGATTTCAGAGAATCCAGACTGACATTAGTTTGCAGAGGCTGAAAAAGCATTTGAATCACAAAGTCAAAGCAAAGGGCAATCTGTGTTGGCTTGTTGGCTCAATGGGCAGCTTGTTTGCATTGTAGCAGTGAAAAGAAAGGGGGAAAAAATCTGATCATGATCAACATAATAATGGCATTTCCGACGCTCCGACCTCTGATTAAATCACTTGCAAGGCATCATGGGATTACTGGCAGCTCGTTCCGAGGAAATCCGAATAGGCATAAATCCCATTGATTAATCTATGGGGTTTAAGCCGCACTTTACTTTCTAGACATCCACCGAGGAAAGTTTAAATATCAAACAGAAATATGGATGACACAGTTGAATATTAAACTGTGGCTCTGCTCCAAACGAATGCTTTGCATAAAAGAAATATAATGGACCAAAGGCTTTTTTTCTCTCATTTTATTACCGTCAAATATATTTCCAGTGTCCACTTGTAAATGTTTTTGGAGCTCTTATTATGCAGTGGTCTTTGTGTCTAGCACTGATGTGAAAAATGAAACTGCTACCACACAAGTCATTAACACACAATATTTAAAAGCATTACTGGAGTAGTCTTAGACCGCCATAATATTTGCTCTTTTAGCTATATTATAATACCATAAACCATATAATACTTTATTTAAATGTACACAGAAGTACAGGAAATCTTTGAGCCATGGTTAAAACATCTCCTCTAAGCTTAAGTGAAAAGTATTTAGTGTGACCTTCTCTGAACCAAAGCAATAGATCGACACGATGCGGTCGCTCTCAAGGGAACTGAAAACAGTCTAGATTTTTTTATATGTAGTAAATGCATTTGAAGAAGCAGCAGGGGTCAATGCCAAAACCATACAAACACACCAAGAAACATTTGAAAAGGTCTAGGGCTTTATTTCTACCAGTGGTGTTAGATTTGTGACATATTTCCTGTATTTGAGACCAATATTTGGATTGCCATTAAACGTGGACAATGCATAATATAGTTTGGCAAAGGTTTTTACATCATATGCCCTTCCTGACACAATATATTAGAAAATTAGAAGCACTAGATGAGAAGTGCATTAACTGGTCAAATAAAGTGGTGAACATGAACAGTTTTAAACAGCAGTAATATATGTTATAAGGCAACAATAGCATAAATTGTGAATGGATAGGAGTGTATACCGTCACTGGTGGGGAAAGAATACAGTCCTGTCAAGTCTTAGCCAAGGTTAAAGCTTCAAAACTACCAAATGCCTCACAGAGAAATAATGCAGAGATCAGATTTTGTGTTTTAAATGTCACTTTTTCCTGACAGAAGCACCGAGAGTTCCCATCTAAAGCTCATATAGTATCCAAACTGCCTCATGTTACCCCCAACTGACGGATACCTCACTGTTGTTCATTTCTTCTGGTTAACACACAGGACATGTAACAGTGCGACTATGTAATATGACACTAACCCTTGCTCTTCTATCAACAGCGACCCGGGGAAGTTGACCACACTCAGGGTCATTCGGAAAAGTCATCCATCCCACTGCCTTGTCGTGATCATGTCCTGTGACAAGCGGCGATAACAACAGTCCATCTCTCTCAAGGTGAGGCCTTAATTGAACTTCGCCATTAAAGGCTTGATCGCTCACATCTGCTCCAGCTATTCCCACAGGCGCCTTCTGATTGGCCGCCCCCAGTCCGACCCCTTTGCTTTGTGTTTACTGTGAGGAGATGATAACAAATAAAAAAACAAAAAAACAAAAAAAAAAACAGTTGCAGCCTTTCCATCCACTTAGTCGAAGCATTTGGACATGAGGTTGACTGTTTTGTCTCGAAGAGTAAGGAAAAAGTTACAAAGAAAACCAAAATTGACCGCTTTTTTAACTGACAGAATGAAAAACATATTTAACTGTGGCAGTCTGTTTATTTAGAGATACATACAGTATACGTTTACAGTAAAATTTAAAACAGATGCCAGGCGCGGTTACGGTTATTGTACTGTAAATAGATTAACTGACCTGGCGCCACAATTTACTGCAAGAAAATTGTATGTACTAAACAGCAGATGGGATGCTGCATAAACCTTTCTTATTGCACCGAGCAGCATTTGATGTTTTTTAAAAGCCCGTGGCTATCGTCCAAACCATTTGCCACACATTTAATTAGATAAAAACTTTTCCTCCATCCATCACTTTGAAAACTAATTTGAATTGAGTCGTTATTTTTCTCAAAATAATTAAAGCAGTGTTATATGGTTCAGGAATGGACAGAAATGAATCACGGCTTATCTTTTGCGCAATTGATCGCATGTTTAAAAAGAACCTGCTCCATAACAAGACTGATGTGAGTTCAATAAATAGATAAATAAGCAAACACACTGAAATGTCAGGAAGTGAGCATTTAACAATAACAGTCAAGGACAATGGCTACCATGGCATTTTATTATAAATCACCATTGAATGATCTATAATTATAAACAGTGTGAGGAATGGCAAGAGGACATAACAGAGAAAAATCAACATCAACAATCAATTTCCTTCCACCTGATATTGATCCACGTAGGCACTCGCACCAGTCCATCCTGAGGTTAAAATCCACTGCATGTGAGCCGCTCATATTGAATTAGGTCTCTCTGGATAAAACAGCTCTCTGACTGTACTGATCAAGGCTCTATGTTGTGTCTGTGTTTCACTACAAGAACATGCCAGTATTGATTTTCTTTGTGGTCTACTGTCAGCTCCAATGTACGGGATGCTCTCCATAGAAAAAAGGCTGAGGCAGGCGGGAGACAGACACACACAGGCAGTGAGATTCAGCAGAAGGACTGTGACAGACAAAAGGAGGCCTCATCAGGATGAGCCAGGCAGCTCCTGCCAGCCCACCGCCAACCACACGGCCAAACAAGTGCTTATCGAGGCTATCTCCAACTGTCTGGACACTGACAAGGCCGGCAAGGCGCCAATGACACACACATGGGTTGTGGTGTATTTAGGAGGTAATATGCTGTGTAGTATAATTTACCTATTTTCATACACACTTTAGGCAGGGTCCTGCAATTAATTACATTTGTTGTGACTTGACTGCACTTAAACTTAAGCCAATATTAAAGCACATTATAGAGAGTCCCAACAACTCCAGTCGGCTTTTTAACATTTCTGAGTTAACTTTTACTTATTAATTCTTGCTCGCTATAATGAGATCAAAGACAATTAAATCAGAATTGTATCAGGAAAGAGGATATTAACTTTTTATCATATTTTAACAGGAGTCAGTGAGAGCCTTAATTCCTCTGACCTTTGATCATGAAGTCTGTTCATTTCTGCTGCTGGACTATTTCTATGGTTAGAGTTTAGAAACAGTTAATGATGAGTAGAGCAATAAACTGTGTATAAGCAATGTTTTTACAAAGGTAACATTTAATTCAGGATACATTTGAACTGTGTAAAAATGTTAATTTCATTAGTAAGTAATAGTGAGCTGCATTTCAATCAATGCTTTCCCTATTTATTCTTTGATTTAGCATCTATACACAAACTCCAACATGGGGGGTAATGTTAAACAAAACATAACCAGCACCCATAGGTAAACAATATTACAATAGTATAATCCAGGGAAATACGTTTAAGCCGTGGGACAACAGAGACACTCCTATTATCATGTAAAAGTGTGCTATGCTCACTTTGAAGTCCTGTATGTGAGAGGCTGGCCCACTCACAGGAAGTCCACCACAGTGGGGAGTTCACTTTCAAAACCCTCAGTGTTTAAGCCGTCATTGGCTCGGGCACACATCCTCAATCGCTTTGTGTCGGTGAGAACGACTGAGTGAGAGAGGGACAGATGGAAAGGAAAAGAGAACAACTTTAACTGAGCAGTTCTTGGCCCACCTAATGAGTGCCGAGAACGATCTGCACTTTTATCTGTTCGCGCCAACTGCAGGGTTTTGGGCAAGTACGGCGCCACCTTTAATACTCACAACTGTGCTTTGGAAATTTTACCCAAAGCAAAGTAAATAAATCATATGATAAACGAGTGGGCCTGACTGTCTTGAGTAGTATTATCTTCTCTCAATCTTTCCCTGGTACTGGTCTTGGCTTCTCCATGAGTGTGGTCTCCAGCATATAACACACACAGTCTCTCTTATCATTAAGTTCCTCTTTTTACATCCCCCAAATACACAGCTGAACACTTCCTAGCAGGTCTCCATAAATAATTTACTAATTTTCTTAAAATAACCCACAGCCTTTTAAAATATATCCTCTTTTCTCTGTGCAAACAAGCCCCCAGCTCGCACGGCAGAGTGGTCATGGAGTTATTATTTACACGTTCCACCAGAGAGCACTGATAGGAGCGACTATAGGAAAGAATACCAGTGTACGGATGAGGAGTCTGCTCGGGTACCATGTCGGTCCGTGGCCCATTAGCAGGTGATGCCAGGCGTGTGTGTTCAAAGGCGCTCCCAGTAGCACAACGGGCCATTCTCCGTTGAATAATTGACCGTGAGCAGCCGACGTTTTCTCACTTTATTCTAGTTTCTCAATCTCTACATCACATGCACTTCCATATTCTATTGTTCCCATTTTCCCTTACATTTTTCTTACAATCCCCTTTCAGTCACTGTGAGCTGTGAAGGTTGCCAGCACATACAGGTACTTATGCAGACGATAAAAAGGGGAGCATTTAGAAAGCTTTCTGACATGTGACATCCATTTCAACATGTTCCAGGGTGAATCCTCACATCCCAGTTGCCCTCGGGGTGTGAAGAAGCCCGAAAAATGCTACACGTTTGTTGTTGTTTAAAGATCTTCAATAAATGGAGAGCAGATTTGAGTGGACTGTTGAGTGAATGTTGAGGAGGATGAAGAATGAAGATAGACGTGGAACAAAGAGACGGACGACAGCGAGAGATAATGGTGCTCAAGGAAATCCACCTGCTTTCTCTCAATCGCGGCAATCCCTCCTTGTGAATATGGAAAAGCCCCTTTTAGAACAACTTTGTGATCTGATAATACATTACCCAGTGAAATCAGATCTAATTCAAAGAGCTCTGCCTCATCCCCGGCGCGGCGCACAGCATCTGGCCGGAGCCGTTAATGAATGCCGCCTCATGCCATCTCCTAATGGAATTGCCTGGTGCTGGAGTTCACTCCTGTGACATGGACTCAGCAGTGGCCAAAAGATTACTACAAAGATTAGAAGAGAGAATAAACTGGCGGATGTGCATGACAGGCAGCCAGGCCTACAGATCACACATTAGATAATTGGTGCAAAAAGAAAAAGCTCCCTGTCTGCCTGGGTTCAGTCACACCTCTGCAGTGAAAACCATTTGAGGAGGATGAAGAAAAGCCACCCTGCTCTTTGTGATGTCTGTGGTAATCTTTCCTTTGTGAGACTGTGATGAGCCTGAAGGCAACAGCTAGTTAGCAGTTCCTTATACAGCTGGTTAGATTTGGGAGAAATTCTCTAGAGATTACTTTCAAGCAACAACAGATACAAATTCATGCAAGACAAGCACACAGGCTTCTTTCTCGATCCAAAACAAACACCCTTTCACTCCACTAAACATGCCTCTCTCATTGTGCCAGAGCAGCTTGTGTTCTTTCACCGTTCTTCACTCGACACTATCTCTTGCTCCATCTACAATGTGTACTTCTATCTGCCTCTATCTCACCCCTCTCGCAGAAGCCCGGCGAATGGGCTTGTGCCCTTTCATAATTCATGGAGTTGTTCTTATGGCTCAGGCAGCCATGTCGGATGTGAATCTGTGCGCTTCAAAGGTTCACTCAGCCGCTGCTGCTAGAGCCAGGAGGCTAGTGTTGGAGGCAGCGAGCTCATGTGGCACACAGCGCTCAGTCAACAAGCTCAGTCACTCCTGCACAGGTCGCACCGCACATGCAAATTCATTCCTACACCTCTTCAGATTTATGACATTGTTATACCTCAACTGAAATGAGTACACTGTCTGCTTTTGTTTTACACAGTGTTGCTTTTTCTGAACTCGCTGCAACACAATAAAAAAAGGGGATCAAACATTAAAGAAGTGGTGAGCTTAAAGCATAATTTGAACACATTGTGAGGGTCTGGATCTGGGAAGACTTAAACCACATCTGTCCATAGTCTGACATTAGATTGGAGAGTGATATGGCTCTGAATGCACCAGCAAATCCAGTATTAAGTCGGTGTTAGCAGGTCTGGTTTGAGACATTGTGTAGTGCTTAGCTGATGTTGTTTGCAGGTGAGACAAAGGAGCTCTGGAGCTGGTTGTGAGTTACAGCGTCCAACAACCTTAAAATAGCCTTAAGTTAAATAAGATTGACTCATGATTATTGCCTTTTAGTCTAGTTTACTTTGTGAACTACTTTTTGTCTCATCTATGCACAGACCAACATCCTAATGAACCCAAATGCTCTCCGCGTACGAACATAAATCCTAATCACATTAAACACACACAGTCCCAAAATGCTAAGCACACAGCTGGGCGTTTCTTTTCTCACACTGCCTGTCTGAATGAGTGACAACTTTGTGGACACATTGGAAAACAACAACTCAAACACACAATTTAAGACGCTCACACACAGGCCAACTCCAACAGAATAAAAAGGAGACTCGTTAGCGACTTTAATCAATGTTAATCACTGCAGACTCGCCTATCTGTCAACACTGCGACAACGAGCAGAAGGGAAAAGAAAGACAGACAAAACAACTCAGAGGGAGAGGAGCTGGGTGGAGCGGGGCGGAGGGGAAAAATGTAAAATGGTATCCAAAAATATACACCGCTGCCCATGGAGCAGTGAGGCCAGCGCAGTTTTGATGTATTTTATCTTGTTTTTCAAGGTCTGTTTTGCTGAGCCTTGGTGGGAGATGTGGCCTGGGCTACGGGTTTAATTTCAGCTGGGGGCAGGCAGGGGGACCGAAGAGGGGACAGAGGCAGGGGTATAGAGGGCACCGAGCAGTAGGATGCAAGACGGCAGAAGAAGATAGAGAAGAAGCACAGAAAAAGAAAGGAATATAGAAAGGGAGATAAGAATAAGAAGTCGAATGAGGAAAAAGCTTGCCCAAGCATGGAGATAGCAAAGAGGTGAGCGCTTTAAGCCAAGCAGAAGAAAAGAACACCGAGACGGAGGGCAGCAAAGGAGAGAAAATTGAAAGATGAGAGAGGAGATTGTTAAGAAAAGATGTGTAATGCATAAATAACTGCGACAAAGGCATTTGTTGAATGTGCCATAAATGTGCGCTTGTCTTTGAAGTTGGATCAGGAGGGCCAAGGTGAACGGCAGCCGCTGGGAAGGAGGCCACAGATTACGGCGAACAGGAAGATTGTGTTTATCAATTTGTAATACAATTGTGTGTGTTATGGAATAGGCTGTGGCCTTTGCGGTGCAACCAAAACTTTTTGTGAAGGCAGCCAGAGGGAGTGCACGAGGAATGGCAATGTATGATTAGAATTTCAGATAGAGACAGTCAGGCTGCTTTGCTGGGATTCCTAACGGCCTGTGTGTAGTGAGGCACCTCTGAATGTGACCTTAAGCGAGTAAAGATAGAGTACTTTAACAACCTGGTAAACCGGGACAGCTGTGTGTCACTCATAGGACGATTTCAGACTGAGCTCACACTTTACACGTTTGGTTCGGTTGGAACTAAATGCAGTGTGAGTTCATCTGTTTCATTCATTTGATTAAATTAAATATTTAAATGACCAAAAACATGTAACAGGATGCGTGCTAAAAATACACAATTTGACAACTTGAGTGTATGTGAAGAGAGTCTGTCTGTAGGTTTGGTCTGATGTAGAATGTGTCATTGTTTTGGTCCAAGAATAAAACAGGTGTGAACACAACCTAATGTGTGACGATCAATAAAAACAAAAGCAGGGTTAAGCGACCGAGCTGTGTGACCTTGTCGATCAAACAGGCTTCACTTCATATTATCGCGACACACGAGCATCTTGTTTATAAGGAGGGCGTCCATCTGGCAGCGAGTGATGGCTGTCAGAGCGGAGGTATCAGCCGGAGGAGAAGAGGTGAGCAGTGACAGGGACGAGCAGATGGAAGGGCAGAGATCACATAGAGAGTGGGCCGAGAGCGATATCCAAGTAAATAAAGGAGACTGCCTTAAGCCTGTGCTCAGTTTAGATTTCTGCTCAGACGTTTTTAGTGTTAAATGGTCCAAAATCCAACTTTCTGCATGAACTGCTGACAGGCTTTTATATTTACCAGTGTGTAATATTACTATTTACCCTTAACCTAACACGTAATACTCAGCACAAGTTGCAAGAAATACTGTTGTAGCAATACACAAACAGATGAATGCATGACAAGCACAGTGTTGTTACATTTTACATGTATTTACGAGTTAATGTGAGATGAGATGATACTGATAATGAGTTGTTTCACTGTAAATACATACTTTTAAGGTCTCATACCTCACTAAATTGCTCCATCATTCATGTCAGTGGTGCCACAGCCTTGAATTTGATGTATACGTTGATGAACGGCTGTGATTCGTATCTATATATTTGGTTGCCATGGTTTCTACTGACCATGTTAAAATATTAAGCTCATGATTGATTAAGAATAATCTCAAAATGACATGTTCAAATTCATGTGCCCTTGTAAAAAGAATCACAGCTGTATATAATTCAAGAGTACATGGGAAAGTGTCCTGATATCATTTACAAAGATAAGCTTCTGTGCTGTTTAAATCATCGTGAATGAACTAAACTGAGTAAAAATATGAGCAAAAATCAGATTCCAAACCAAAAGAGTGACATGGGGATAGCCTCCCCCGTCCCTCCTTCTGTCAGTCTTTATGATCGCCTGTCCCCTATCTTCTCTCTATCAACGCCACGGTAACCTTCAGCACAAGACCTAAGTGGAGATGATGAATTGAGACAGAGAGCCGAGAAAGGACGGAGATTGGCAAACAAAGGCCCCTGATGAAAAATGACAAACATCCAGAAGAAAAGGAAGAAAGGGAGAGGAACCGGAGGAAGTAAAAAGTGCACAGAGGGAGGAAAGGTGACATTGGGAAGAGGAGCGTTCTGAGGAGAAGCAAGGCGCTGGCTTTTAGCTGGAGGACAGCCACGGGATGACATTAGAGGAGCGCACTTTGCCTGCTCCTGCTGAGAGGTTTTGCACACAAAGAGACAAGGGGATAAACAGACGCATGGACAAACACGCTCACAGGTAAAAAAAAATAAGCTCTGCATACTTATGCATCCGAACCTGTGGGGAGTCTGCCCTCAGTCCCCTACGCCCCACCTCGAGTCAAGTCTGTGCGCTGGCCTGATAACCTTCATGGCGACTGGGCGCACACACCTGGGGTCTGCGAAAACAATGATAACTGCACCCGCCTGTGTGTGGGTGCTGCCAGTACGTTACGACGCTGAAATAGTTATTAGCACCCAAAATTGAGCAGGTGACATGATGTAATTTACAGCAAATAAACCTTATCAGCAGAGAACAGATACATATTTTAGTGTTGGGTTTATTGCAGCCAGGATATTAGTTATTACTCTGGTTAGGCAGATAAATCGCTTTGCTAATATATTGGACTGAATCTGGCCTTTAATTAAATATTAGATGCAGCCACTCAATGCAGCAGTGGGAAATAATTGTGATTCTTTTCCTAGCGCGGATACAAACAAACAGGCCATAAACTTGTCTAGACTGTTTGCTTTGCACAATGTGGGAGTTGTGCCTAACTTTTGGCTTCATTCAAATCAAAATCATTTCTTTCTGTGATTGTCTTCATTCGTTATAGAACTTGAACATGAACTCGCTCTGAGTAAATCTATTTGTAAGCCGTGTTGCCAGTGGAGATTGCAATTTCAACCGTTAAGACGTCCTATGCACTTCCATGAGAGATAAAAGTCAAAGCCTTTATAAGAACAAAGCCCAGCCATTATGCTGTATATGTCTTCTCAGCAGATTTACAGACATTTACAGTTTTGATCTCTTGGGTGATTTAAGAGGAGAAAACTGTTTTTGCATAAGAATCTACTTCTTTGTATTGGTATGAGTGGCCACAGATGAATTTGCTGACACTGCAGAAGGGCAAAGCAATATGAAGATACGAATAAAGATATGAATAAATTTATGGTTATAAGCAGTGAGTCAGGATTCCTCCAGCTTCAAACTGTTTTATTGCTAAAGATTTTTATACATAAAGCATCAGATCTATGCTTCTTTACATCTCTTTTAAAGAACACTTTCCTCATTATTTCACTAATCTGCTTTTTTAGTGAGTAGCAGCAATCAGGAGTCAAAGGTGACTAATTAACTGCTTTCAATATAACAAATTTAATTCTTCTAAAAGTAACTTAAGCCAGCTCAAGGGCCAGGGGAGGCCTACGGTTTGGTTTTATTCTCTCACAGACCTCAAGAGACCTGTTCACATCTGAAAGGATAATTTAGTTTCATTTGCATTTCAAAAATAGTCAGAAATATTGCAGAGAAGTTTTTTTTCTTTTGTGAAGTTAAACCAAGAGCCTCTGCTATTCATATTGTTTACTGAGAATATAGTGTGCTTTTATTGTCTAGTTCCTTACACTGGTTAAATATTAAAAGCCACAGCGACGACATGCATTACACCAATGACGTCCAAACCAGAAAACACAAAGGTAGTGACTCCAGAGGTGACAGGCGTTGTGTGAACAAAGCTGGAGTCAGACTAAAAGCCTGTCATTGGAACAGCGGGACACGAACCTGTGTGCTCAAGAAAACAGAACAAAGCAACTCGTATACACAGCTGAGCCAAAGGAACAGCGTGAACTGTGTGAGGAAACAGAAGACAAAATAAAGTTAGAGATGACTCATCTAATGGAGTTAAAGTCAAGACCACATCACCGGAAATCAAGTGATGACCAAGACAAGAGCAAGAGTGTGGAAGAGTGAAGCTTAAGATGAGTAGAAATACAATAATAACACCTTTAAAGTGTGAAATCCTGCCATAGATGACATTTAATGCACTTCAAACGGTCTTTTCCCGTTCTGAATATTCTGCATGTTACTTCGCTGTTGCTGCCCTACCTTTTATTGTGCAGCTCTGCAAAACTGTCCCCATTTTCCCATGTAGGGCCAGCACACACACATGAAGTGAGGACCACACAGACCAGCCCTGTGGAGTCGCTCTGAGGGAGCCATAAACGAGTGGAGTGACAGACACTGAGAGCCGATGGGCCCCCTCCCCAGAGAAGGAAACGCGCTCATCCGTACTGATCTTAAAACAACAACCTCCTCCCCTTTGCCCGTCACTCCTCCACCTCCCTCCTGTCTTCAGCCCGACTCACGCCATTTTCCCTCCTTAGTTTTCGTTTGCCGCCTGTTCATTTTGCTGTTTGCCTGTTTGATTGCTTTGTGCCGGTTCCTTGTTTGCTCTAATACAGCAACCTGACACAGCCCTCATCAGTAAAGAGCCTTTCAAACGTATCGCGCTCGGCCTCACCCATTTGATCACATTTTCATGTCACTCTTTATGTCTCATAAATATCCGAGATGGATCCCTGACCTCGCTCTAGTTTCTCTCGTCTCCTCGTTTCTTTTTTGTTCAGTTTGACTTGACAGTGAAGACATTTCTCTGTAACCTTGTATCACTTCAATCATTTGCACCAATTATTTATATGAACCGTCTGTCAGTCCATATTGAAACGTAACAGCATTTCATCCATTTATAGTTGGGATGGGATGGCATGGGTTCTTAAGATGAGAAACCACAATGACTGGTGGCTTCACATAGAAGCAGGGGCTATAATTAGAAGAAACCCAGTACAACGTTAACTGAAAGCACAATATTAAATGAAATTATTAAATGAAGCATGAATTGAAATTGATTTTATTAGGACACTGGTATAAAACAATAAACAATCTGCTGATTAACACCAATAAAGCTTGATACTTTATAGAATATATCTCCTGTGAGCCCATCGGTCAGAGTTTACATGTGAAATTAAAGGGATTATTCTTTATCAGTCCAAGAGTTCATGCTCAGAAAACATTTTTAAATCTAATACTATTCATTTCATTTGGTTTGGAATAAGAAAAGCCATTCTTAAACTTGTCCATTGATCACCTAGTCCCTCTCTTGTTCTGGTGTAGTTCTCCCACCTCTTTCTTTTGCAGCAGCCCTTTTCTACTTTAAAATCAATTTGGGACAGAGGTGCGCTGCCCATGCCCTTAGTTTTCATTGTTTTCCAGTGCACATTTAAAATGCCACACAGGCAATCTCCAGCAAGCTGATTCCCATCTACACTCCAACCGTGTGAGAGACAGAGTGGGGGAGTGCTTTTCTCCGCTCCACGACACCGCTGAGATGCCACTGACGCAGTCCGGCATTTGACAAATGAGCCAACAAATTGACTTCTCCGACTATTCCCCACAACAAAGGCAAAAAACAAAACAAATCTCGCTTAACTAAATGCTTGATGAAATGGCGCAATAGAGCACGCCAGCTATTACAAATTATTCTGCTTGTGCACTCATTTTTTCCTCCTAATCTCTTCTCTTCCTCTTTCATTTCCTCCCTGTTTTCCTGTTTCTGCCAGTTTGTGCCCCAGACGCACATTGACCCACGTGCTCTGGACCCAGTAGGGGGCCTTGTTCCTCGGCGTCGCTCCACTGCACATGACAGACACTCTCCTAACAGGGGAAAGCAGGAGGGGAGGGGAGAAAAGTGCAATACAGAGCCACTAGGAGTTCTGGGAGGAGACTGAGCCCAATATGATTCATGATCAATGGTGCTTCTCCAATTACATTCCAATTAAATACAAGTCTGGAGTAGGCAGCATCATGCAAGAGTTTCTGGCAGGCTTTCCACTGCTTTCCTCTGGGACTGGTAACAATAAAGTCACTTAAGATGAAATACATGAAAATTAAAAATAAGTCTCAATATGGACAGAGAAGCTAAAGATGGAGCAATGGGACTGATTTGCAAAAGTTCTTGTCTGGCACCCATACTTCACAATCACGCTATTTATCCTACTGCTTTTTTCCGCTCTTTTCCACTCTCCAGCGCTGTTTCCTCTAAAAATGCTAGAAAGAGAGACTCATTTTTCAACTAAGATTACCGTATTTTCCGGACTATAGAGCGCACCTAAATAAGCCGCACCCACTAAAATTTAATAGAAATATATATTTTGTCACATATAAGCCGCACCGGACTATAAGCCGCCGATATCCAGGCTGAGAAATAAGATATTTACATAGAAAGATTTTGTACCATAAGTGTTTATTCATATACCTGAACTGGTTGTTTCCGAACAGTGCCTGTAACACGGCAGTAAAAGTGCTGATCAAACAAAACAGAAAAGTCATTGATGGTTTTATTCATCTTCCTCCTGTGCACTAAAACCAAGTTGCTTTATTTTTCTTCCTCCTGTGTACTGAAACCACTGAACACCAAACCACTGTCACTTTTTCTTCCTGCGCACTGTTAAAGCACAACTGCGCAACTATTAAAGTCGCTTCATTCTCCCGTGCACTGAAACCACAAGTCACTCTTCATCTTCCTCCTGAGCATTGAAACTACTGAACACCAAACCACTGTCACTTCATTTGTTTTCCATTATGAGGGGGTGAGGGTGTAAAAATATTACCGTAATTTGCTGTTGTGCGTCTTGGGTTGCATGTGCTAAGAATAAAAACTGGTGCTTTCTTGTTTGTACTGACTACCGCTGCCTCGTTTGTCTCGTTTTTGCACTTCCTGCTAGAGCGCCCCCCTGAGGGCTGAAGAAAAATTCATAGAAAAGCCGCATCTCTGTATAAGCCGCATGGTTCAAAGCGTGGGAAAAAAGTAGCGGCTTATGGTCCGGAAAATACGGTACATTTTTATGCAATAGCTGATAGCGCAGTAGCTACCTTAGTATCAAAGTTATGTTATTCAGTTGATGTTCATGTGTTCTGTTTAGTTTAGTGAACAATAAATTCACATTGATTCTAATTAGAGCTCCCAGATGAACAGGGCCTGCCTACAATGGTTTACAGTATAACCTTTTATTGTAATAATCAAATATTTTGTGCAAACAGTAATTGCAATGATCTGTAAAAAAAAAAAAAAAGCAAGACCTGAGGACGTCATCTAGGCTTTATTTTCAAAGATTTCAATAGAATAGATGAGAATGTTCAGCTCATACAGGAACCTTTGTCCAATCACAGCTCTCTACTGAAAAAGGAATAGTCCCATTGGTCAATACTGATTCAATTCAATTTTATTTGTATAGCCTAGTATCACAACAACAATTGCCTCAAAGGGCTTCACAAAAACAAAACACAGTAATTGTCAACAAGGAAAGGAAGAAACAGAGACCAACAAAACAATGAAAGTATTTATTCTAACACTAGATACATCTTATTACAGAGAAACAGCACCAAACACATAAATAAAGAAAAGGAAAGCAAAGTGAAATGAGCAATAATTCTGAAGCACTCACACAATGTTTAATGAGGTGGAGATAATGGCAGGAATGCATTGGTCTGACACTGGCTCTTAAAGAGTTTGTGCCTCACCAGCCTGTGCATGTCACTGCTCTGGATCACTCACTGGATTGAAAAAAATTCAATTAGGGAGTGGAGCTTTAATTCATTTTTCCTTGTAGGTACAACAATTGAAAATATGAGCACCTTAACGTAAATATAAATGTATTTAATCCTCCCATATACAGTATTTGTTGTTGTTTCTTTGGATAAATGCACAGGAAAGAGAGCACGCTCAGCTCACAGAAGATAAAAAGACAAAGTTCATAACTTAACAATGAGATTCAATAATTGTTAAAGGCTATTGCAATACTATATTTATTTAAATGACGGCAGCTGGTTGCCGTGGCGTCACGCCGATGACATCACCACATTCCGGAATTCTGCTTTGATTCAAAGAGAGTTGATGACATCACATGAGCTTTAAGCTTTAAGCTACTCTCAGACCTTAGTTCGACCACATCCGACCTCGTGCAGACACGAACAGGTAAGACCACGTCTAGTATTCACAGTTTTAAAGCTACTACATTTCTAAAAATAGAGAAAATATATGAACGCAAAGGCTACAAAGAGCCTGAGATTAAAACTAAGAGGGCCAAATTAGAAAAGAAAAGGGAAATAAGGAGAAGGAAGAAAACATCGTACCTTTCTTGATTCCCTCTTTGCTCAGAAGGAAAAAACTCAAATTGAGCAAGAGCAGAGGGTGATTGAGGCTTCCAAACAAAAATCTATGCAAGAAACGGGCAGCTACATGCCATTTCAAAGTGCTAGGAAGACAAGAGAGAAGAAAGAAGTAAAGAGCGATTTTGGGGACTACGAAGGAGGCATGTTGCCTCAAAACAAAGTCGTTCTGAAAGTAAAGGAGGAGAGGGAACAACAAAATCAGCACCTAGTCCAGTCTGTGTTGAAATACAACACAGACCAAGCACAAGCCATTAGGGCTCAGAAAAAGGAGCAGGAGCGTAATAAGCAGATCCAGGCCAATCCAGACCAATATCAGCAGCAGATGGAGGAAAAGGCCAAAACGATAAAACACAAGGATCTCTTAAATTACTGGGGAATCCAGAGGAAGGAACAAGAAGAGTTGAAAGAGTCCGAGCAGAGAGAAAGCCGGAAAAAACCTGATTTGTTTCAGGAGCTGCAGGAGAAAGACAAACAACAGGCTGTGGAGAGGAGGCAGCAGGCCAGGCAGCTCGACACCTTCAACTCTATGATGGCAAGAGAAAATCGCGAACTTTCCATACTCAGGAAAACGCAACGCCATGGGGCCGACATGCAAGAAGATAAAAACATCTTCAAGAAACACGGCCAATTCAAGGATTACATAGAGGAGGAAATTCACAAAGCTGTGGCCAACAACAGAATCGTCCTTCCTCTATTGTCCGAAATGCATTTGGACAATAGTTTGTCTGTCTGCATGAATGGCAAACGCAAAGCATTGCCGCGGTATAACACAGACGAGACCCGCAGAATTAAAGAGCTCCAGGAACGTAATAAGCTAGACCTGAGCAATGTGGAAAACAGTGATCTACTGGCTAGGAAACAGAATGGATCAGCAGCTAACAAATCCACCTCCAGTGATGCTCTGTCTCCAAAAGAAGCAGAGGGAACACATGGTTGTTTCTTTTCTGGTGAACACTTGGGTACATCATCAGTGAACAAACTCAAGTCTGAAAAGGCCATCACAGACAAGACCGTTCCTCAAGACAAATCTACCCAGTCTTCATTCAAAGAGAAAACTGTGAAATGGCATATTGTTGAAGCTGAGCATTCCAGCTGTGATCCTCAGGTCACAGAGAAAAATTTTAAGTCTGTCGAAGCTGTCAAAAAAGCCGGGAAACTCCTCAACAAACGGCCAAGCCTCTCTCCTAATTCATTGAAGAGGACACCAACACTAGCACATGTCCCTCTCCCGAGCCCCAAGAGAAAACTTTTGTCAAGACCCGCCACTGCTAAAACTGTCTCTAGTATGCAGCCTCAAAAAGTTAACAAGGTGGTCTTGAAAGGTAATCTCAAGGATACACAGAAGCCAGGCTCTTGTGTCTCACCCATAAAACAGCAGCTACATCTGGCCTCCTGGCAACCAGTTCTTCCTCCCATCACTGTTCCGACCTCCAGGCCACCACTTATTCTTCCCCATGCTGTTCCGACCTCCAGGCCACTAGTGCCAAGCCTCTTTCCTATTTCATTGAAGAGGACATCAACATCAGCACATGTCCCTTCTCCTGGAGCCCCAAGAGAAAACCTTTCATCCAGATCCATCGCTGCTAAAACTATCTTCAGTAAGCAGAAGACACTCCCACCCATAAAACCACAGCTACATCCGACCACCAGGGGACCAGTTCTTCCCCCCATTGCAGATAACAAAAAAGGCCCAATGCAAGTAATTGGACAGCGTTTTCAAGGTCATCAGGCCAAGTTCTAAACAGGGTTGAAATCGGTCCGAGCTGTTTTTCAGCTTTAGTGCAGTTTATGTAATGAGCTCTAGCTTCAGCTGAGAGACAGTGAAGTGGACGACTTAGTGGCAAGAAAAAAGACCGTTTTCAACTCAATATAAGGTCTTACCTGAACAATTGAATGTCTGTTCAGGAGTAAGCTGCAAAAGGTTTTGGAGCAGCACATTATTTCACTGTGAGGCAGACAGTATTTTTGGAAAGATAGGATCGGTTGAGGATATTGTTCTGTAAAATGGTGAAATAATGTGCTGTTAAATAGCCTTGTGTAGCCAACTCTTGTACAGACATTCATCATTTAGGAGACTGGTGTTGAAATGGTCTCTTCTCTTGACACTGGTGGCGCACTCAAACTAGGGCCATTTGAACCTCCCCCCACTGAATTGCACTCACACTTGCAAAAAGAATCTGTGCTTGGGCCCAGTAACGTCATCACGTCGGGTGTCGTGACTCTCCGTCGCCATGCAGGGATAGCTTAACGGCTAAACGGACGTCGCTCAAATGGTAAAATGGAGGACATAAACCAAGTGATATTAATGTTGAGTCTGATTTGGAGTCATATTAGGTCCATCAGATCTCCGTAAACTGTTTGCCGCCATTGTTTAAATGGACTTTGAGACGAACTGTTGCAGGTAAACAGCTCGTAGTAGCGCTAGTGCACATGCCTGAACAAGCTTCACCACGGTTGAAAGAGGTGTGCTGAGGCACAGAGCGGTTGCTCAGGCATGCGCACTAGTATGGCGTTATTACGAGCTGTTTATAACATAATACGTCTCAACATTAATATCGCTTGGTTTATGTCCACCATTTTACCGTTTGAGCGACGTCCGTTTAGCTATTCCGTGCTTCTTGTAAACAAACGGTGCATGGCGACGTAGGAGTAAGCTTCCATCTAATAAATTTAGAAATACCATTTAAAAAAATGTTTAGCTTAAATTACAGTATATGTGAATTTTTTTCCACCCAATAAAACATTTATTCCCTCGTGCATCTGTGCACAGTTCTCAGGGATATACAGAGTTTGTGGATTAATATTCCTGGGCTGGATTTATTAGATATTTAGAAGTGCAAAAGACAGTTTGTATCGTTTTCTCGGCTGGTGGTTAATTAAGTTATAATTTTATGATATTAACAGAAGGGAAATAAACTGAATTAAAGCCGCAAGCAGCAATAAAGGCACTCACCTCCCCTGCCGGGGGGGCAAGTTACCTCTGGAAGAATGCATGTCGCCTTCACTTGCAACCAGCAGGACAACTGTCCTGGGCAGGACTGCATTTTGTACTTTAAAGTGCTGGAGGGCCAGTTTTAAAGACAGCCCTGTTATTTGAATATTATTGTGTTCAGGTCATTAAAGCATTTCAGCAGTTCAATCAGACATGTAGACATTGAAATATTCGAATGAATAAAGTGCAATATATTGATAAGGCCTTAGTTAGGCTAGCTCTACTGTGGCTGTAGCTCTACAGCCATTTAAGATGTTTGCTGCTTTGCCTCAGTTACATTCTGATATTTGAACTACACTCTACACATTTTACAAAATTACAAGGAAAGCAAGCACTGCCATATTATCAGCACCACCTTCCCCTCAACATTGAGCAAGTAGTGACCCTCAGCACCTCCCAGCATTGTTTGCATGAGCATGTATACCTCTGTCAGCCAAATAAATGTGATTTTATTACAGTCAGATTAAGGGCAGTTCATAGGGCTAATGCCCACTATTACATCGCTGCTGCTTCAGCACCGCCTCACACTCAGCAGTCAATAAAGAGCAAGAGAGAGATGGCAGCAGACCACTGGACCAGAACCGCTGGGGAAAGAGAAAGTCAGCGTGCTCACAGCCAGAGAGATGAAGAGGCTGTGTTAGAGGGGACTCAAGCATGGTTAACATGGATTGGGAGCAGAAAGCTTCAAATGATTCCAATTACACTTAAACTGATCAATTGGATTGTTACATGGGTTCAATTAAAGCCGACAGAACTGAAATCCCAAACAGGACCCTGGCTTTGGGGCAAGAAGGTAATAGACAGTGGAAAGGCCACTGAACACATACAACCTGGATTTAAAATGATAGAGCTGTGTTTAAAAACAGGTATTTCAGGCACAGGTTCCACACTGAGCTCAAAATATTGAGTCACCTGAACCATGTGCAGTTCCCATTAAGTGGACCAAAAATATGAATTTATATCTCTGTCAAATGAACAGTTGATTAATAACCATTTCATTGTAGAACATACTGTTCACAAAATGATTATACAAAATGCTAACCAAACAAAAACAAGTGTAAAGCCTATAATCATTCACAACAACAATGGATTGCTTAGTCATCACCTACACTTTCTTTCTCCACAAACAGCTTCCTGCCAATGGCACCAAGCACTGAGCTTGTTTTTATACCAGTTAATTATCCTGTGTTACATGCAATAATGCATTATTAATGTGCGTGAACAACGTGAGTCAGTGTTCGCTACCCACAGGGGTGTTTGGCTCGCATCAAACTGCTCAGTCATTACTGATGAGAAACATGGACAGAGCCTGAGTTTGGGAAGCAATTGCATCTAGTTTGAGATGGTTGGTTGCATTTAAGGCTAGTATTGATTTAAAAGGAAGTTAGGAAGACCTCTGACAACCCCAGTGTCAACAAAGTCCGATCAGTCTCCCTGGGTCCTTCTATGAGCTACGTGCTGGGCTCTGGGCCTTGAACCATCCATTCCACAGCTGAGAGCAGGCAGGACCCGTTCCAGTCGGCAGAGTGTCACACTTCACCAAACACCTACTGATCCTTACAAAACCGACAAACAGCAGGCGCTAACCTGGACTGCTGAAAATAAAACTATAAAACTAGTATTTGGTATATCATGGCAACTGAAGCTATTCAGGAGCAAGAGTAATAACAAGGAGCACTTAAAATACTAACCAATATGCTGGCTAAAAAAATAACATATTTTCACTGGTAATTAACTTCATACAAGCTTAATTAGTTTCATTTTAAAAAAAACAAAACAACTGTTACCAAGACTTTAATACTAAAATGAAAGTAAAAACAATGTTTATTTTTGACTAATTTAACTGCATAGTCAGATAGTGTAAACACTTTCTTGGCAGTTTAAGATTAATTTAAAAAAGCTCGAGGCTGTTTGTATGTGGACAGTCAAAAAGGGAAGAGTTCTCAAAGCAGTGTAACAGGCACCAAAATTCTTTATAAAAACAACACAGTAGTACAAACCTAGCCTTGTAGCAGCAGCAGCCTCTTAATCAGCGCTGAACTCAACAGCAGAGATTTCATTTAATATCACCAATGTTAGTGGCAGTAATACATGCAAATGTTTCAACTGTGAACATCTGCAACTTTTGGAAGACTAAGAAGTAATATATCTTTTTCCAAGTGCCTCCTTGGAGCCAGAAAATCCTGCAACCCAATCCAAGCTGTAATGACAGAGAGATTGTATCAAAGCTTATTAGGTCCTGAGCATTAGCCAATGATAATCAAACACTTCTCTACAGGCGAAAAGGAGGCGCGCAGCAGTGACAGCCCAGCTTTGTTCTTCCATTACTGTATTGTATCTGCAGACGAATAAGGCGCCACATATAGCAGCCGGATTCATGAATTAAAAATCCATCTACTTAATATGGTAATTGTGTCCTTTTAGTTGAATAATCCATCAGTTGCTGTCAGGTATGTTGGCTCAAACTGAGTCCATGTAGTCTGAAAGAATTATTAGATATAACCGCCTTAGAGGTGGAAGGAGGATTTAGAGCCATTTAATATTCATAATTACAGCTGCAGTGGTTTTGTAGGAAAAACAACTCAGTTAAGGTTAGGAAAGGAGTGAGGTAACAGCTAAATCCAAGACAAAGTAAAATTTAATTTCACATATTGTTTTTTACTTGATTGTTTTACAGGCACCTCTCATCCACTTTCTCTTGTTCTACTTCCAGCCCATTCTTAAATTAAATCAAATCCAATTGCCTGGTTTGGTTTGGCGTGACAAAAGAACATTTGTGTCGTCAAAGTGTGAACACAAACAAACAAATTGAGCAAGAAGACAATAAGTGGTGGGAACAATGAGCGGTAATTATAAAGCAAAATTAAACCAGTAATCCTGTGAATGTGCACAAAACAATTACGAAGGGGGGAAAAAAAGCGTTTTGACAGGCAGGTGTGTTTCCTTTCTGTCCTACCTGCTGTTTTGAGGGTTACGACAGGTGGCGACAGGCTTTCTGTGTGTCTCTCTGGAGAGGCTGGGAATGATTGCTAAACTCATGTTCCCATTTAGCAGCAGTTTGTGCACAGCTAGTGATCAGCAGCGAGGGGCAAATGGTCCTCTGGCAGAGACAAACAAATACGCCCACGATGTAGCAGGTACATGTAAATACAGTGACACTGCCCCCTGCAATTCACCGCGGAGAACAATGGATGTGACGTACATCAAAATGGCAGCCGCTCCAATTGACATCTTTCAGTCCCGCAGAGTCGTTCCACAGCGCAATTTGCTCCCCACGCACTTGCTCCGTTCTTTGAAAATAATTACCTGTTGTACCGTACTCTGCCTGTTTTTAAACTCGTCCAGAAAAAAACCCAGAAGCAGGACTGTTTTGTTATTGTAAAAATCCTAATTGGTTTCAGATTAAGTGTATTTTTAAAGGCGGTACTGGGTTTATTAGAATAGACATCTGCGCTTCTTCAATAGTTAAAATAGCTGCATTTTCCATGGCTCTTTTTCCATGCACTCATTCTTTCTCTGACGGCTTCTTACATCTTTATCAAACGCATGTGTAGCCACTGACTTGTTTGACGGCTTGTTTTTTCACATCTATACATAACCGCTGAACACAGACATGTTTGCAGTTGGCATGACCAGTGTAGAGTGGCCAGCTTTACATAAACTGTTTAGTACGGGCTTGTTTTCATAATCATAGAAAGCCATAATTGTTCAGTTAATATCCCCACCCATTCCCAGAAACAGACATGTAACTACTCTTCAAGAATAGTGCTGAAAATGGAAAAAAAACAGAAGACACTGCACACATAATGGGGGCAGATGGACATTTTGAGTCGTATGCAATAGTGCAATCTGTTCCACTTGCTCCAAGTCGGCTCAGTAGTCACTCTCCAAATCATCTCTTTGCATTGTGGTCACTTTACAAAGAAGAAAGAAATGTTGTGTTTCTTTCCAGTAATTGTTAGATTTTTTTGGTATTCTCTGTTTGTCGTCAAGCACGTGCAGATTAAGTAGTGGCACTATTTGCAATCCCTTATGTTTAAAATGCCCTATTTCCTTCCAAAATGTGTCTTTCTAACAAACTAGCTTAACAAGATCATTAGAGAGTTACCTTTGATAATGCTGTAGAGAAAACACATTATATATAAATAAGTGAAATTAGAGCCCATAAAATAAGTTCTATTTTTATTTATTCAGCAGGAGAAATCTAATTAGTTTTTCTCAGAAGTTAATGGCATATGCATATTCAAACAGTTCTCTCTTTAATGTAATTAGATCCTGGATTCTTTTGCCAAATATGCTTTTAGGAGGATTACTGCATTAAACAAACCGAAACCTTTAACATTGATCTAATTACATCCATTCATCCTCTCTCTCTCTGAATATGTGTCCGTCTGCAGTATAAGACTATGAGACAATAAAAGCACTTATTGAGATATTCTATTTTCAGTTTTTTTTGCAGTGCTGTGATAATTACACCTTTATGTATGAAGCTATGGTTGTTACGGTTCATGTTCATGTGGACTAAAAATCTGATCTGATTCTTTTGTTTTTGAATAAATCTAACTCTGCACCACTAGAGACTTGTGAGCTATTGCCAAACTCAGCCCCAGAGGCTCTCACTCAGGCTCCAACAGAGATCCGTTTACATATTTTGCCTTTAAATATTTTGCCTTCAATACTGTGAATATATCCTGTATAAAAATGTGTAATAGCAAAAGTTAAGCGAACATTGCTTTGGCACTGGTCTGAATCGGATGTTTTTCAATCAACCTCTTCTATGCTAAAATTGGCATTTTCAGTAAAAAAAAAAAAAAGCACTGTTCCTGAAAAACAACTCCATAAAAAACTACATTAAACTTTCCATCTTTACAACAGGAGCATAACTTTTCAGAGCATTGAGCAGTTTCATTACATTTTCCCTAACTTTGCCATGAAAAAGTAACCATTTATCACAATTTACATCAACAGTGGCTATGAATACAGATGTTTGATTTAAGCATGCTCATTTATTGCTGCTGCATCTCTGATGGAGACTAAATAGATCTCACAATTAAGTCATTGTACAGTGAGACGATGCACATACAATATGGCTGGGTATATTTAGTGTCGCTTGAGTGGTCTTCAAGGTAATGCAGATAATGTAACACACCCGTCTGACAGCTCGGTACAGTGTAAAGCTTGTAGTCATGTACAGTACAGCCTATAAGCTGTCAACTTGTGTGGAGCGCTGTGTTAGGACAACAACATATTCTGTTGCTTTATCCACAGCCACCTTCAACTTCCTGAGACACACAGCATTTTTGAAGGAAAGTCTGAAAGAGGGCAGAGAAATGCAATTATAGGTAAATAGAGACTCCCTGCTACTGCAAATTTATCCAGCGTCCAAAATTATTCCTCACATGCCTGCTCTAGGTGTGTGTGTCCCTTTTGCTTGGTCTGAATCATTGTGGCAGTGCCATTAAAGCTTATCAAACCCCAGTGGAGCTGCCAAGCGGTGGTGGCTCTCTCCCGCCCCCCTCGGGCCGTCTGTGAGTGGCTGTGACTGCCCATCACTGCCCACTCTTGAGCGGCTGCTGACCCCCGCCAGCTCCGGGCCACAAAGGCAGAAAGGTTTTGGCAGCTTGAAGGCTTTTAAAGACAAGTCAGTCTAATTCAATTCTCAATGCCGCACTAATAACAGGTGGATGGGGTGTCCACGTCTTTGCTTTGATAATGGCATCCTTTAACCTTGCAGACTGAAGCTTACTGCCAGCCCAAGCCATTTCTCTTTTGTATAAAGAAATGACTTGTAATGACAACTGTGACAAGTTTCTCTGTCTCATGAAAAGTACACTGCAGACTACTTTGTGCTCAGTGACAGTTTATATAAGGACAGAACAATAGGCTGCAGAGAGCCACCACTGAAGTGAATAGTTACCAATAGATTGCTTTAAAAACTTTAGTGCACAACAGTCAAAGTATTTTTTCAGCTAAATATTAATCAGCTGTCTCTTCCTCAGCCTTTTGATTGATTAAAGCTCTCCTTTTTTTGCTGATGCATTCACTTAAACAGGCATTATGCCAACATGACATGTCTAGGAGAAAAGAAGGCTTTCTTCTTCTCATCTATAAAAAGCACAATAAAACTCTGGGTGGTATACAATTTAAAAATATCCTTTAAAATTTTAAACGAGCAAACATATTCCTCAAGGTCCTCCGTCCCACATGCCTTGTTCAGTAGCCTCAAAGTTTCATTTTCATTTGTACTGTTTTAATGATGATTGGTCGATAAGCTGGGATCACCTCTGATTGTCTTGGGCCAGTGAAGCTTTGAACATCAAAGTTTTTGTTTGATTATAGGACAAAGCTGTTCTAGTTGAAGAAAATTATTAGTAAAAATGAATAAGAATGAAGTGTACCCTGCCTCATGTCTAAAGCAACTAGGCTGGGCTCCAGTGCCCTGTGACCTACTAAAGGATAAGTGTTAGACAATGAAAGATAAATACAAATAAACTTGGTGTGTAGTGTTAAGATGTGTTGTGGTTCCATCTTTATCCTGCAGTAACTGAGGGGTTACGGAGCTGAGGATAACTGCAATGGCCCTAGAGCAGAAATGGAGCACCTTAGCATTAATGCACACAACTAAGAATAGTGAGTGTATAAAAGGCTCACATTTGTGTTTCTGAAAGCATGTGTTTCAAATTCACCTCGTTTTTGCTTATCACTTGAGCCCTGTTGTGTTGTGTAATATGTCACACTGGAATCTGGTGGCTGTTTTTCATCATCAGGTGTCCAGACGCAGCATAAAAGTGTCACCTTTTTGCTGTGGAACCCTAAATCTGACACACAGAGCACTGAGAAATTTCCACTCATTTCCGAGGAAAAGGTTCAGAAGGAGCCAAACAGAGCCAGGCTGCATGGAGCCAAGTCTCACTTCTGCATCCTTTATTAGCCACTGATTCCTCAGTCCACTATTCTTTTACCGTCAAACTAATTCTCCGAGGAAGTGTTTTTCATTTACAAGCCATCTGTGCTTTTATCAACAAGGGCACTCAAAGTTTTAAGTTTGGACACATTTGATTTAAAGTAAAATGTGGCGTTTAAACTGAATCGCTCGCCTGATTTGGAGTTACAAGGCTCGAACTTGCAGAAGAGATGTTTGCCGTATGTACTTGTTGCTTGTTAGCTCAAGTGGAGACACAGTTTGTTCTCTTTCCTCTGTCACACTGTGGAATTCACCTTGTCCACCAAGTACAATAAACAGAGTCTAATTTGTTTCAGTGGCACTGGTGCAGAAAGGCATCAACGGCCCTCATTATGGAGTCGTACTGTCACAGCCACCACAAAAACCCAAACCCACTGAGCAACAGAGAAAAGACAACACAATAAGATAAGATCTTTTTTGTTATTTGTTATTCTTATTACCTACAGCCAATGACAAAAAGGAGAATCTTACACAATATAAAAATGTGCATAATAAATATTGGTCATGTTTGTAAATGAGAACTGATTCTCAAACATTTTACCTGGATAAAGGTAAAAAATAAAATGCTAATAATCTCCTGATTTATCTACATCTAAATCATTCCCAGGCAGCGATGAAATAAAACCAGAAGCAACAAGGACACTGGGTTATGTTTTAGTTACGTATCACGCACAGACAAGTATCAGCCTTGAGACAGAAGGCTGATTGACTACTGCACATTTACTGATAAAATAATAAGAGGTGAAGAGACAGAATATGCCTGATATACAAGTGGGGATAAGAGATTTCAGATGAGTTTGAAGATCACTGTGAGCCAAGAGCCATTTCATTAATGAAAAGAAAAATCTGCTCTGAGTTTTCTCATACACTGTTGAAAATAGTTTTGTTCAGGTGAAAGCCAATCCTAGTTCCATCTGTTCTGGATAAATATCACATTGATTTTTCTCCAGTAACAAATAATAAACAACTGCATCAAATGCACAAAGCAATTTCTTTGGAAACATGTTCTGAATATTGTCTTATCACTGAGGTAAAAGATCACCAAAAGAGTGTATTATGAATTCAGAATCAATAGACTGCACTGTATTGAGTTGAGGCTCAAATGTGTTTCATTCACTGAACTGCCTTGCAACTTGTTCAGAAAACACAATTACAACTTTTTGAACATCTTCTACAAAACAATTCATTGTTCTAATAACTATAAAGGACTCTCACTGTCTGCATTATGTGAAGAGAAGAAGACAGACCATCGATTAAAAGAGTATAACAACACTGGCTAAATGTAAGCAGTCAAATATTTTTGATGCAGTGTTGCTTGACTGTACCTCTGTCTTTGAAATATAGCTCATAAACGAGGCCCATTTCCAAAAGGTAATAGCACAAAGTCATTTGGGCCTTTCATTAGGAGAGCTGGCACCGGCACTTAGCCACATCACTCTCTGACTGCAGACTCTCAAATGATGTGTCCCTCTTGGCTCATCACACGGAGACATCAGATGTCTGCCAAAAGTCGGCATGTGTACAAGATGTGCCCCATGCATTATTAATTTGTCAACACAAATGGGTGTGGGTTTTTGTTCCCAAAGCCTCATATTCTGAGATAGTCATTTTTATTAAGCAGCAGCCACACCTCTTTTGATTTGTCCTCATAAATGTAATATTTTTTTAATTTAAAGGCAGGGAAAATCATTGAGGAGACACAATTTTTAAAAGACATGCATAATGTTTATAGCGTTTGGCATTGCTGTGCAATAGTTTGACAATAACCTCTTAGCTTATTATAGTTGAAGCTAGAAGGAAATGAGACTCTTGGCTTTGTTTTCAGCCCATTCACAGGATAAAGACCAATCACAGTTTTACAGATTTAAAAACTGTTAAAGACCTTCAGCTCCACTGCCAACACTGTGAAATGTGTGTGGCTCACATAGCTATTTTCAATACAGTCCACTTTAAAAAAGCACTTTTCACATTCTGGAGGTTTTCTTCTTTATTTCTGACTACTGATGTGGACCAAACATGATTAATAATTAAATACTTGACGGAGAACAGATTTTCACTTAAGGCTTCAAATATCTTCTGTATAGTCTCTTTGTTTTTAGTTTTGCCCTCATTTCAGACCAATAACAAGCTGGGGCATGCACTCATTTGTTTTTTCAAATCCCTTTTATGATCCATGATGAATACGACCATCCGTGTATCCATCCATCTATATCCTGCTCTCATTTGAATTTCAAATCCTTCAAGTTAGTGCTTGATTGGCAACATTATGACAAGACAAGGCTATTTGTGTGTAGTTCCTTTTAAGCACCCACTGCATATGTGTTCATTTTTCATATTACCTTGAGTGTCAGCATCAGAGCATACACGGCACACGTCATTGACGGGGCCATGCATTTTTCATAAGCTTGTACATGTGTTTTAATGAGCGAGGCTGATGAGCTTGTGTTACATGGGCAGAGTATGGACGGCCTTCACCACTCCTTCCCTTTCACTGTCTTCCTCGCAACTTGTCAGTCAACCTCTCCGCGTCTGTCTCGAGTAGTATCCTCCAATATCAATCACACCAAAATCTCTGCATATTTTCGCAAGATAATTAAGAGGAGATTGCAACATGGTGCAGGCGATCAATCTGCAAATCAGTGGACCAGACTACATCCAAATTCAGACTCTGTTTCGCAGATGGCAAACTAAACAGTCTAAACTGACAGAGACGCGTTTGGATGGCAAGTCGGATACCCCCTGCCGAGTGGAGGAGCCGTGTCAATGCCTGTGTGTAATTTGGAATTAATGGGACGGTAAAACTTTTAATTCAAAATCCCAGCCTTGGGGACAAACACATTTGCATACAAATGAACACAATTTCCTGTTTGTTCGGTATGCAAATACAAACGAAGTAACTTAGAGCGGCTGCCAGAGTCGAACAAGCAACACGACGCCCGGCCGAGTGCGGAAGGCGCAGGCACCCAACCGAGCACTTCAAACACAGCACTGTTTGAAATATCAGAGAACGGCAGGAAGACCATCCTGAAGGACTGCACACTGCCGCGGCTCAGGGTAACCTTTCTTTTCTCATCTCATTTACACCTGGAAATAACAAGTGAGGTGAAGCTCCTACCAAACACAAGAGGCAATTACAGACTACTGATCTGAGGTGGACGACAGAGAGCGAAGTTTATACCACAGGGACAAGCTCACACAAAAAAGAGGAATCTTTTTGCACTCTAATTAGCAAATGACACCTCTTTGTACCCTCTGCTATAAGATCTACTCAAAGTCATTTATTTATTAATTGCAAGATATTCCATACAACAAGTCGAGATAAGGTTTTGGGAATAATGCAAATAATTGAAAGCATTGGCTCAGTCAATTTTCAATAAAGGTTGCAGCAGTGCTTTGAATGTCAATGCCACTCAGGAAAAAAGGACACCTTCTAAAAGCCTGCCCTGTCTCCCAACTCAGAAACCACTGATACACAGAGACACATACATATCTAACATTCAGCCTAAGATGTTTTATGTTTCATGGTAATGTATAAAGAAATATTGCAAGAAATTACATTGTAAGAATTTAAAACAATGATAGTAGAACATATGCTGAACATAAAGAGACATCCAAAGACAACAGAAACAACACTTCTAGAGATTAGGTAGTGAAAGCTCATCTGAGTAAACATTAAATGTTGGAAATAACGGCCAATGTGTGGCATGTTTGGGACGAACAGACCCTACATTTGTTAATGTCCCAGACTCAGCAATCTGTTCACCAGTTTGGATTAGGTTCAGCCACCAAACACATCACTTAACGGCACTCTGTTTTGTATGGGACAGGACTTAATAAGGCAGCTACACATTTAATCCTCCCAGAAAGGCTATTTTACAAAATATCTGGCCTTAGACAGGCGGACGGACACCATCCCTCACACACCTCAGCCATTACTAAATAGCCAGATTTGTAATTAAGTCTCAGGTCAACTCCGAGTGACCCCAGACATTGGACTATGCTAAAAGGCAACCCACTTTCCAGCGTCTTCTCATTAGTAAGCTCCACAGCAGCTCCGCATGTACAACCCTCCCTTGAAACTCTGAAGGTGACACAGCAGTTACGGTGGACTTTGATGGGGCACTGGGGAGCTGTACTTCATATCACAGGACTGCTTCCTCTGCAGAGTAAAATGTTTCAACAATCAGCTGCTGCAGCCATTGGGGAAGAAGGAGGGAAAGTCTTGCGTTGTCTGTCTGGCCGGAGGAGGAGCTTTCTCCCGGCTTCTTCATGCAGCAAAACAGTGTCAGTTTCCCGTGCCAGCAAATGAAAGATTAACCTCTCCAGATCGGTGCTGCTTGCCACAGATATAATCCCATCTCTAAATCATTACTTAATTGAGTGTTTGCATCAACAGTGAATCTTCAGCAAGAGGCCGTGTCGCTTTCTCAGCATCTCACAACAGTAAATCTGATCGGCAGAAGGTCAGCGGAGGTTGGAGGAGGCTTAAGGAAAAGTGAAGATTTGTGGCTTGTTCTAGTAGATCCATAGAGGGAGGATTAGGTAATGTGTCACTGTGACCTTTGCAGAAATGTGGAAAAATAAAACATTAACTGCTTAAGACTATTCTGGGAAGAAGCACATTCAATAAAAGGGCTTTGGGTAATTGTAGAAAATATCGTCACTGAAGTAATTGACTTTTTTGAAGACAATGTACAGGATGAGTGTATGTTGTACAACACTGGTTACATTTTGGAGGGAAAATACTCAAATTTTAAATCCTTATATGACTAAAGGTAATTTTTTACATCAGTGGCAGGTGGGTAGCACTGTTGCCTCAGAGCCAGAGGGTCCCGAGTTTAGTTCCTCCTCCAGGTACAGGCAATGTGTACAAGACAAGATGAAGTGAATCTAAAATACTTGTTGGAGGCGCCTCGTTGGCCCACCTGATGTAGTGCACTTTCCCGGGCAACCTGTGATCAATTCCAGCTCAGGACCTTGCCCAGTGTCATCCAAGCAAATAGGCAAAAAAAAAAAGTACTTCTTGAACTTGAGTATCTTTTCACTAAATACTCTGTTAAGTTATTGTCTTGTTGAGTATTTTTTCCACCTCTGGCTTTGGCTTACAGAGAAATAAGAGGCAAACATTTTTTTTTTTAACCAAATCATGGAATTTTGATTTTCAACACTTTCTCTTACATTACACTCTTAGATTTTGTGTGTCCATCCACCACCCTAACACGCCTCCAGACTTTGATCTAATCAAAATAAAACATGTCAAGTGATTTCAACAGCCCAGATTGGTATGTTCAAATGATTATGTCCGACCTGGGGGACGCCTCCCACGACTCGTCCGGTAAAGGCCAAACTGAAACGGAAACCAGCAGCTACCCACTGTTACCCACGGCCTGATCACATTGCGTATTCTCTCGCCGACTGCGGGGCTGATTAAATCTGTATTTAATTGGATCAGATCTAGTCGTGATGGAGCGCCCCTCGGCGTTTAACCCACGGTCCTCTGTCAAGTGAGAGGAGGGAAAAATACTGTGGGGAATTAGGAGCGGCAAATGAATACCAATGATAGGCTGTGCTAATAGGCAGCGCAATAGGAGTGGACCACACCTGCCGGCTTTTCAGGACTGGAATCATGGATACCGGCTTTTCTCTCGACTCACGCTGCTCGTGGAAGTGTGAGCTCAGCCTTTTCTTCTCTGATTAGACAAACATTAAGTTATTTAGGTCAGACAGAGATTTTTAGTTGATTAGCATGTTGTTAGCGAAGCACATGACTAATAAGTATTCAGAAAGCTCCTAAATCAATTTGTGGTGATTATTGTGCTGTTTGTAAAAAGGAAAGAGGAGTAACCGGCTAATTTGCATAATTCCTCAAAAGTCAATTTACTTTTTTTTTTTTTGTCTTAGTGAAATACAAAGTGTTCGTACATGTATCTGTGTGTGCTGTGCAAGCATAATGCGAAACATCTCTAGGTTTACACAGTATCCTGAGTAAACCACAGGCCTCACGGGAAACATGCAAGAGTTGGTCGAACTGACTGATGATGATCTTCTCGGTATAAACTGTTCGGTGGATGTAAGTCGATACTGAGGTGGGAAAGGGCTAGAGCATCCCAGAGTAATGTTATAGTCATGAACCAAGACGAGACCAGGAAACAGTGAGTCCAAGACAAGACCAGTGCATGATGGGAACAGATTGCAGCAAACACGTCCAATCTCTAAAGTTTTCTAGACACGTTATCATGGATTTGATTCTGGGACAAGACAACAATACTACAGCACTATCCCAGAGATGAGAGTACTCAGCTGTGATTCCCACATAAACACTATTGGGGATATTACTCCTCTGTTTGTTTACACTAACCTCCTTTTAAATACACCTATAACCAGTCGACTGAAGATTTAACAGCAGCTATTGAGTAATTAAATGTTTACTGCCTTGCCAAAGGGTACCTCAGTAATAAGATAGAGACGAATATATTTATCCCAATAAAAGAGCTCAATCAGAGAGGGCCGTTAATCATTTCCAGGGGACACAGGAGGACCAGGGACTGCTTCTGCTGTGGAGGAAAGCCAAATTAAATTCTGCTCAATATGACATTTATCCCACAGTAAATTTAGGTTTGAAGTAGTAAACATTTCATATTTGCTTACATGCATGTAGTAAAATCCTGAGGTAATGTTTTTAGTTGCATCTCTGCCAGATAACACAAACTCTCACATTAATTTTGGTTAGAAATGAATCCTATAGTGTCAAAGGTTGGAAAAGATCATATTTAATTCATTAGTTGTTCTTTTTTTTAAACATATAATGTATTATTGGTAGAATGTGGCCATGCTTTGCTTTTGTGGTTTTGTTTGAAAGTTGTTTTTGCGCATGGCTTCTATCATTATATTGCTGATTTACCAATTAACTAAAGTGTGGCGCCTCACATTTGATCATAATCTAGCAGTCAGAGTCACTCACACAAGCAGCAGAACCTTCTTTAAATGCAAACGGTGTAAGGGAGTTTACTTTGACTGACCTCCTTTGGCCTCTTTATAACACAGCCAACACAGTGTTGAGGTTAGTGATTAAAGATGTCATTCCTCCATGTGACCTTGGATTCGACGGATTCTGGTTAAATTAACTTGCACCGGGCCGGACTTGTATCGAACACCTCGGACTGAAGGTTGATTGAAAATGGATATTTGCATACAGGGCAAAGCAGCAAAGCCTGACTGTCCGCTCCTCGTTAAACTCAACAGTATAATTTGCGACGCCTACAGTGCTCTCTATACAGCAGAGACACCTGTATGAAGGCATAACAGAAAGCCAAGAACTTGTGCCATGAGTTAAATGGCTTTCTCATAAATAAAACATATGATGATAGATTGCTGATGAACTGTCTAATGAAGAGAAGGGAGGGAGGAGGGAAGCCACATTTTTGCTGACGAACTGCAATTTATTTTTTATAGATTTAAAAACTGAGACCTCGCACACACAGCACGAGGCAGGAATGCTAATGTCCCTGGCATTTTTGAAAGCGCTGTTATCTTCCTGGAACTGCACATTAGCTAGAGATATGGTTTCCTTGGCACTAATTTTGCCCCTTATACCAGCACTGGAGGTTAGAAACTAAAGTCTCATTTTACCGCAAGTAAATTTTCTTCAAGAAAGTCGACTAATTAGAGATTACACCCTGCTTTGTGAATGCATAAGCCATGTCAGGTGTTGTTTAATGTTATAGAGATCATGACAATCCCATAAGTAAACTTCACGCACTGGGTATATAATGACATGACAGCAAAGACACGTTATATTCCAATTTATATTACTCTGGATCAAATGACACAAGACAGGCTGAGATGAGAATTTGATTATCTACCGTCTCTCTTTTTTTTTTTTTCAGTCAGAGGCCACAGTGTTTTCAACAGCAGTAAGTGCACCGAGGGAATAAACCTCCTGATATTAGACCAATTTCCACAGCAGGAATCCATCTTGTGCAGTCTCAGCGTGTCACATTTGCTGTTCCCTTCATAAACAACGACCCGGTATGTGTTATTCTCTCTGCCTCATGTTTAACTCTTAACAACGTGAGCTCTTGTTTACCTGGCACAATACAATCAACCTATACTCTCCGTGCATTTCAATGGTGATATGTGAAAAGCTGTTATTATTTCCTGATAGTTCCTCTTTGTCTTTGACAGCACTTGCAATGACACACATTTCTACAAAGACATTTCTCCCTTGCATCATGAGTCAAATGAGTGTCACTCCTACTCTAAATCTCCTCCAATCCTACCTTTCCTCTTGTTTCTTATTCTTCCAGCTGACACTCACCGCTGCCGTTACTCTTCCCTCTGTTGACAGGAGGTGGGTGGGTTTCAGAGTGGGGTCCTGGTGCACATACAGCTCAAAGATCATTGTGACAATGAGGAGAAACTTTCTGTATATACTACCTCACCTCATTCGACTTTATTTGATCCGTTTTTAATTATCAGGATCAACATACAATCTCCAATCTTCAGGCTGCAATATAATGTATGATTATTGTTTGTCAGACCATGTAGGAACACTTGCAGCATCATTATTGGCTTATGGCTTTTTAATCGACATGTCTACAGCCAATCATCTCTCAATAAAAGCAAATTGTTTTGAAAGGATTTTGGACTTGAGGAATACATTTGGATTTTTGTGTTTGAAATGGCACTGGAGTGGAAAGCATTCATTTGTTGTTTAAGCTGAAGAATATTTAAAAGGTCTATTTTGCCTTTGTTCACGAACCTTATTAAAGATAGAAGATATAAGAGCCATATTTATTTGTTGTTAATAAGAAAAAACAAAATTAAATTGAAACTCGTAATTGATCAGTATGAATAAAATAAATTGTGATTCATTTTTGCCATATCGCCCAGCCTAGTTTACAATGCGCTGCCTTTTTATCTGATTATTTTACGCGTTTTCCTCCAAAACATGCCACTGCCCCAAAATAATTCAGTCATAATTGTTAGAGAATTTTTGGATCTATTGTAAGGTTGTGATGCCCTGAGCCTTGGGCTCTGTCAACAGATAGACTCAGACACCTGCAGATAACATGTCTGCAACCTCGAGCCTAATCAGCTGAATACCAACTGAATAACATCTCTTTTGTTATTGTACTCTTGCGTATTGACCTTCTATGAGGTATTATAAACTCTGACCAATGAAAGCATATCCAGACTTGAATGTTCAATACTACTCTGTGTTGACTGTTCAACTGTCTCCGGGCCTGTATGTGATGGTAATAAACTTCTCCTGCTTAAGACATCCAGACTCTCTTCAGTCCTTTTATGTGGTCCAATACTTCGAAGCTCTAAGGCAGTAACCCAATTCTCTTACAATAATCAATAAGTTTTTTTTCAAATGTTTTTCAAGTACAATGCATACTAGCAACACCAACAGCATATTATGGCATGTGAAGTCTGGCTCTGGCTTCTGAAAAGGGGAAAAGGGATAGTAATTGATAATGTAACTATAATACACTAGAGGCAAGTGATGTCATTAACAGTGAAATATAATATGATACAATTTAAAAACTTTTTTTTTTTTTTTTTTAAACAAAAACCTGACATCTCAAGTACTGTTCTCTTGCACTTTTTTTGGTAATGATTGTACTTCTTGTTTACAAGTGATCCATGCTGTATGGAGCCAACTCAATATTTCTGCCTTAACTACAGATATTGTTAGAACAGGTCAATTTAAAACATAATAAAAAGGCTAGCCATGTCCTTTTGAATTCATTATTATTCATATCTACGGTATGTTACAGATGTTAGCCTTTTTCTTTTTCCCTGGTTTTACAGCGCAGCCTGCAGCGGCGGGTTCCCATACAGTACGCATGAGCACCAGAATAAAGGTTGAGGTCTTTAAAGATACTCCACTTCCTGACACGCCATTAATATTCTCCATACGCTCTTCCTCTCCTCTTCTGCATCTGAATACCCCCATCCCCCTCCCCACTACTGCCTTTACATCTCTGCCCTGCTTATATCTCCTCCTCCATTGCCCTCCCCCAGTCTTACTCCTTTTCTTTTGGTTATTTTTTGATTTAACTTTTTCTCCCGCTTTCTCCGGGAGTGGCACAGAATCCTTTAAGTGCTGCAAAAGCAAATCTATTTATCATAACCATCTATCTCTTACTGTACGTATGCTATAGTGAAAGACACACAGACTGCGGAGGAAAGGAACCGCAGCTCCTCTCATGTGTACTCACAGGCTACACTTGTGAGCCAAAGGATTTCTAAATAATCTCACAATGCATGTGATTCACTCTTTCAACAGCATTCGAGCAATAAATTAAAGGGAGGTGTAACGGGAGGTAGTGCCCACTCTCCTACGCCTACGCTCGGCAATGCGGTTGAGCGAAGCGGTCTTCTGGGACTTCCCATTGACTCCACACAAGGTGAGATCGGAGTAGGAACAGAAGGCTGAGCAAAAACACTTCAAACAACAACATGCTGCGAAGACAGAGGCCTAGTCTCACGTACACGGAAACTTTTACCCGAGGATCCTAGACAAATATCTCCCACAGATGCCAGACACCTTGATGATGACAAACAAAACGTCGGATACAAGATTAGTGCATTCAGATTCATCCAAGTTTTAATTAAAGAGAAGTATAGGACAAATATATTCACAGGCAGACATTATTTTAATAGAGGATGCATTTTCAATCTGTTTGATTATTATTTTTTTTATCCAATCAGAGGTAAGATCTCTAATAAGCTGTCCTGTCTGTGAGTTCACCGGGTTTCAAAGTATCTAGCAGCAGGTAAGCTGTTTTTACTGTAGCTAGGTGTTTGAGGTTGATGAGGTAAATGAGCCACAGCCTATTTATGCTGTTGTTAACAATGAAATGAAACCCTTCTCAAAATGAACTGGCTTGTATTAGTCAGAGGCCTGCAATTG
>JAWCTZ010000477.1:0-40041 GCA_036850595.1 Rhyacichthys aspro | reverse complement strand
AAGTGACAGATAATTTAATTTTTGTTAAATTGGCCTTCATAAGGAATCAAATTCAGTCAACAACTTCAAACAATCTATTCTTACTCCCAAATAAAGTTGTATATTTGTGTGTTTCCAGTGCTGCCTCACTCCTGTCAGAATCAGGAAGGTGCAGTGAAAGCTCTGCACTGGAAGTAATAAAGATGTCTGCTGAGAGTATGAGAATGCAAGAAGGTAAAAAAGTCTGGAATTTTATTTTTGACTCTGCACAGCCAAAGTGACAAGTCTAGTCTAGCTGAAAAAATAATGAGGCTGGATCGCTTGCTCATCACTAGGAGCTGGGTACATGTTTGATTATACAGTCTGGACTGTTTATGCTCGCATCATCGCAGCAGGAGTTACTCAATCACGTCCAGCCTTCAGAATGCAACATCTAATTCAATGCTAAGATGTCAGGTGCATAAAAGAAGTGATGAGGCTGAGTTCCTGTCATGGTGAAAAGTTAGCAGTTGTGACCTCTGTGTGATAACTTCAGTCATCAAATTTTCGATTTTCATGAGGCTTGTGTAAATGCAGCACAGAAATGAATGTGAAAGAGCTATTATCAGGCGGACTTCACCCACGAGTGCTCTATTTTGCACTGCACAAGCTTCACTGAATGTGAATAGGAGTGGACTTGTGCCCACCTTGGACTCCTCTGCAGACTCGCTGTTGACCCCCATTTAGAATTAAATATGAAATTTACCTCTGGCCTCATTGACTGAATTAATTTAACCACTACCGTTCTTTTCTGGAGGCCAATCAGCAGACTATTGTTATGTAAAAAGAACATCAAAAGATGTAAAAGACACATTGGCACTATGAGGAACTCTCTTTGTTCTTTGAAGGAATTCATTATTCTGACTCTCCTGCGCTGACCCACCATCAGCCCATTGGTCAGAACAGAATATGTTTGCAGTAGCAGGTTAAACATTTCTTCTGGCCACCGCAGCTTTTGTAGATAGATGTTAGATCATTGGTTAGATCATCAGCTTTCTAGGCTTAGTTATGAAAATTTGCAAAGTCATTAAGTTTTTAGATATTCTGCAACCAGTGAAAAACACAATCACCACGAGGCAAGTAAAGTGAACCAAATGAGATGCCTCTTCTTGCCAGCAGCTGAACTATTTACTGTGAGAACTGGAGGAGAACAAGTATAATCCAGTGCTGAGGAGTAAACCTGACCCGTAGAAGGAAATGAGGAGTGTCAGCAGTGTCAGCATGTGGAAGTGAGCACCAGACTCTCCTGAGTTCACGTATGAAACTATTTTTACATAAGCTGACAGATGAGATGACCTCCATCACCAGTGTAATTCCCTTATTAAATCAGAGCCTCTACCAGCACACAAGTCCCAATAATGACACAGCAGCTTTTAGATGGCTTTCTTATCAGGTTTAACAACTTCAATTTACATCATGCTGAGGGAGAGTGACTGCTATGCTTCACGGCAGACCATGGTGTCCTCAAAGTGAGGAAGTTCAGTTTGAGTGCCATCTCCCTGTTCAGTATAAGCCACAAGCCTAAAGTTTGAATTTGTTATAGATTTGAAATCCTGCCCATGCATGTCAGACAGACATTGTGTGCTGTAGAACTAGGAATCAGTCAGTGGGACCCTTGTGATGCAGGACACAGGTTGCATTTCCAGTGGTTGCATTTCAAGGTGTCATGAATTGTGATGGTCTTGTTTAGCCATAAGAATTTCTGCAGTCAGTGACTTTCTCAGAATTGGAGTTGGTTCCTATATGACTTCTCTGAACACTGTATCTAATAATCCAGGAAGTCATTAGAGAGTGTCACTGCCACTCTGACTTTAAGTTGAACTCTGACGCTTTCACACATTTACATTTTTTTTTATATCCAAATGGAAACTTTTTAATATGACTTGGTAATAAGTTGAGTATCAGCACTGGACTATTCAAATCATGACTGACCCAGATTCCACTGGGCTCTTTTCTCCAGCACACTCTGTTTAAGCTAATCAAACCAGATATAGAAACATGCTTTTGTTTGTCCATAGATGTTGTTTAAAAGCCTGCAGGGATACATTATCATCCGTATGCATTTGTTTCTCTTTATCATTGTGTGTTTTCTGTTGTTGTCTTATCACTTGGCCTCTTGGTTATATCACGGCTCTACATCCATATATGGATCTGTGTGCTCTGGCAGTTTATTATTCAGTGGAGGTCTGATCCATCTGTGGGCCGCAGTGCCTGTGGGCTGCTATCAGGGGGACACCACGTTTTAGATTCATGTGAAAAAGACATGCCGCCATTCAGAAGTCACCTCCAATGAAACCAGTGTTTTGTGGTGAGAATGAGCCATCAGCGAGCGTCTCTCCAGAGGGCACTTTTCCCACTGTCACGTCTTTATTACACACAGACTTTAATGTGGTGTGAAATATGCAGGGCTTCTGGAAAAGACGTGTCTGGGATCACAGAACAAATAACAACTCTTTACACAACAATGCTTTCCAGTGAAAATGAGGAAAATGTTCCATTTTGGCTGTTTATTTACAAAAGAAGGGTGCTTTCAGTCCGCAAAACACAATCTTTTCCAAAGGATATATCAGGGTTGTGTCATCCTGTTTATAAACAAATTTCTGTGGAAAAACAATGATGTATAAGGGGAACAACAAAATCATGTTTTGATTTTCAGAGCTTTGTAGTTGTGAGCTGTAGTTTTAGCTGCACTGTAGTTTTAGCTGCAGCGCCCCTACTGGCTTGGCAGACTTGTGTTTTCCTATTTACACAAGGAGACATACAATGTAAATGACTCAGGTTCATATTCCAGCACATTTATGAAAATACTCCTCACTGATAACAAACATGTTCTTCTTCAACATGGAGAAAATACGTGCCTTTTGTCTTTTGCAAAAGTTTTGGGGAAAAAAACTATTTGCTACCTGAAAGACAGTCCAAGGCATTATCAGTATGATTGGTGGACTAGTCTGAAATGGTGTGACTATTTAAAGTGCTCACACCATGGATAAGAACCTTAACAAAAAACCTATAACCTTTACATATTTCACTTACTTTTACCTTAAAGTACTGAAACTGTATTTTTTTTTTTTTACTTAAAATAACTAAAATTGAAAAAGTTGTACTCAATGCAGCCCTGCATAACTTTCATCCCCAAACTATACTGTATATTTTCCTAATCATTTAATGGTTCTTAGACATCTGATCAGTCGAATCTGCCTAACTCTCTGACACAGTATCTCAGGACAGAAACCTCCAATGGAAACCTCCAATGGAACTTTGTTGTTGCCCGGACGTGGTCTCATTGGATGAGGTTACATCTTGGCACAAGATCCCCTTCTTCCAGACTGAAATAGAACAGCAGAATTGAATTCAGGATTATTACAGTAAAACTGAATTGGTGTTTCTCATAATGCCAAGGTAAATAGAGCTACCACAGTTTTTGTTTTCAATAAATCCAGTAGTAAAGAGCTATGCCTCAACAGTGACAATGATAAATACGTACTGTGCATATACTATATTAGGATCATACTGAACCGCCAGATCTTTATACTGAGAGCTTGATACTTAATACTAAGTTGACTCATTTTCTAAAATATGGAGTAATTATAGATCATTCTAGCAAGAGCAGTCTACATCAACAAAGGCATCCTTTCATAGAAACAACTGACAACTCACTGAAATTATGACTCTTCTTATTCCAAATCTTATTCCTTTGTATGTGTATGTGTAAAGATTGCACATGCAAATCTGCCTGATCAAAGACAGTGTCTGCAAATAGCAGGGGATGGCAATCATTTACTTGTAAAAAAGATTGGCACACAGCAGTCACACAGCAAAACATGACACAAATAACTAAAAAATATCACTTTTCCTCTTTAAAGTTTAGGCTCTATGTTGTCTATGTCTTGCGGTCTGATTTAATAAAAAAACTCCAAATAGTGAGTGCTATAAAATTGCATTTGTGATTATGGGCATTATGTGTTATGTGAATTGAGTAACTGAATAAACTTCATTGTCTCCTATTTGTAAACAAAGGCAGAAAGCGTGTTTAGCTTTCAAAATTCACATTTCATACACACACACACACACACACACAGACAATCCATCGACTGAAACGTTCAAACAAGCAAGCAAGCTGACAACGTCACGCCCCGGAATTTGTGTTGGGGAAGAATAATCGTGTTGTGTTCATTGTTGTGTGTCATGAAGAGTTGGGAGAATGTGCAGTGTAAAAGTACTTTCATCGAACTCTTGAAATAAAAAAGTAGGACACAAATTCCGTTACAAGAGCCATATGCATTTGATTCTTTGTGTGCGACAATCACTTGTGAAATGTACAGTTGTTTCTGTAAAGCCAAATTCATGCTGGATTTATTGCATTATATCTTTATTTTTATATTTCCTCCCCTTTGCAGTCTGTAACTGCTTTTCAAATGTGGCACAATGCCAGTTAATACAACTGCAGTTAAGAGTTAAGGCAAAAGTTAAAAATCCAGTCTTTTTGTTTTTTTGATGTTTTGCCTAGTTTTCTCACTCACATCAGAATAAAATCTTAACAGCAGTAGCCCCTATGTGTGGTCAACACTACACAATATATAGGCACAGACATCAGGTGCGCTTTAGCATCAGTGAGGGACAAATTGAGCCAAAAGGACTCTTTGGGCCCTCTAGTGTGTTCACTTAAGTAGGTCTGGTGAACCATGGCTGCTTAATATTTGCACATATTTCTTACGTGATCTGTACCTGTGCCCATGCTGTTATCCTTTCCTTTTATCCATCTTTTAATCTGCTGTTTTCAAACATGGTGTTCTGGCAGAACAGATCCTGCCCTCATTGTGTCGCATTGTCAAAAACAGGTTTCTGAATAAACTGAACTCAAAGTCACACTCAACTTGTGTTTTGCTTAGGTAACATTTTGAAAGTGGTTTGATATTTAAGGCCTGGTCCCTTGGTAGAAGCAGAAATATGGCTTAGTGTAGTGCTCATCAGTTTCCATTCCCTAGAGAGAATTTAGCGGCTCACACTTCACCTGATTACAACACAAGAAGCGAATCATCTCAAAGCAACTGCTCCTAATTATGGATATCATTTATCACTTGACTTTCCATTGTCATTTTATTTTGCATAATTCATTTTGATTATCCAAACCAATGCCATAAGACACTTTCTAAAAGACTGATTCAAGGGCAAAATTGAATTTCATTTAAGACTACCCTCAAATCCCTAAATGCGTGAATACAAAAACATTTCCATCTGATTAAAGAGTGGAAATAATATGTTTGAAGGTAGTCATTTTGCTGATATTCATGGTTCATTTCAGATGTTTGTGTTTGAAGAATAAAGCAGCCTGATGTGGCGATGGTTATGCCTCACACTGTGGGCCAGAGACAAACTAAGTGACAGATCTGTATCAGGTTTTAGCTCTGGCCGCGAGGTGCTAATGGTAATCAATGGACAAAACAAAGACATGTTCACTCTGGCTGCTCATCTGGATGCATCTTCAATAGAACAACAGTTTAATTAACTTCCTGGGTAAATTGTGGACCAGTGCTGGTTATGATACAGCCAAGATGTAAGGCCATTACTAAAGAGTGTAAGTGTAAGCCTTACACTGGCCAATAATATATGAGAATTTGAACAACTGCTAACATTGTCAAAGCCTCTATAGAACTGCCTGAGGGTAATATTTACTCTTTTCCACAACAGCATGGTGTTTTTACATTCAAGTGTCTGTTGTAAATATACTATATTGTAGTGGAAATAATTTATATATCTATGATTGATAATATGAGGTGAACTAAAGTAGTATGTTAATATGTGCTGTGTTTTCAGTTCAAGCTAGGTGTATTTAAGTATAAGTAGGTGTATTTGTTGGTAATGGCAGCTTCAAGATTCCACAGTGTTTTGTTTATTTTAGCTCAACGTTTTAGAAACCATTCTGCTTTTAGCATCAAGAGAGTGGTGAACAAAATAGATTGGTATGTAAGTTTGACTTATGCAAAATTCTGTATTCAAACAAGAGAACAAAAATAATGCTTCATTTAAACATCTCTGATGCTAGCAGACAGAGTAGGATGCATCAGTACTTTGCCAAAATTCTATTTACCAAATGGGCTATACTCAGCTGACGGAGCATTTCTCTATTTCCTCACATCTTCTTGTGTTTTGCAGTTGCCTCTGGCTCTAGTAGAGCCCCAGAGCTGGACCTCAGAGTGTCATGGTGCACTGTCAGACCAGATAAATGTGCACAGAGGTTATATTGGTAGTGACAGTCTGCAGGGACTTTATAGTGATTGTAAGAGTGCTTCGAACACAGGACAAAATCATTATGGCACTGATCACTGTAGAAGAAACAGAGTTTGTCGGCCTCACTGTAAAAGAACAAGGCCAGTTGTTCTATCGCTAACTGTCATCTGGAATTTTCAAAGAGTATTTGCATTAGCCTGACCTACAATATGGGATAATTCTAACAAATCTATATAAGGGGTCACCAACACAAGGAAAGTTCTAAAAAAAAAAGCAGTAGTCACCAATGAGCTCCTCAATGTTAATAATTATTGTGCGGACAATGTCTTCACACAGATTAATATAATTAATTAATTATCATTATTAATAATAATTAAAGGTAAACCATACAACTTTGCAATAGCTTTGTGTTTTATTGCTGTATAGGAAAAAAACAACCTGCATTCACATATGGTTATTATATTTTCAGCCAAACATGCATGTGTTGGAATAACAACAGCTCACTGCAGTATTCTTTTATTCTGCAGATATTACAGTTTTATTGCTCTGCATGTTTTCTGCATAGATAAGAGTTATCCAGTGGGTGGCAGTGGCAACTCCTGTGGCTGACGTCTTATACACAGTATGGATTTGTTAAGTTAGTTAACGAATCCATACAGTTTATAAGACCTGGAAACTGAATTAATTATATCTGTATGTCAAAACACCATTTTTAAAGTTATAGATGCCTGTAGGCCCAAATCTGTGCCAGGGACTTTTTTGTGTTAAAATGATATGAAGCTTATTTAAAAACAAACAAACAAACAAACCAAATTTAAAGCAGCAAATAGATTCTTTGAGGCAGGATATTATTGCAGTGTCAAGACAAAGACAACTTTTGCTTACTTTTAGATATGTTAATCTAATCTAAACCTGTTTGAGGATCGTAACTCTTGTTATATCACATGTGCACACACAGCTATGCAATTTCATATGGCAGAAACAGTCAAACAAAGTATGAAGCATTATGATCTGTTTTGATTTGTTGTCCTAGTTAAGTGACTCTAACATATCTCTTCCTGATCAGATGTGAGGAACACCAGTGGATTCCATGGTCATTTAAAAACAGGCAGGGGGCAGAAATATTCAATTGTGTGTCTGCAGGCGACTGATGCTGCTGATTCTGTAAACACACAACACGGAGTTGCTCAGTTGAGATGTGGCTCCGGGCACTGGGAGAGTGTCAGGGGATGCACTAATAACAGACTTCACAGTCACCTTGACAAGTGGCTCTCGCGTGCTCGCTGAAGCTCCTGCTGCGGCATTGTTCAAGTTATTACACTTCTCTGGACACATCCACACTAACACATTCCCATTTTATCACAGCAGTGTGGAATAAAAATGATCCACAGAACCATGGAAATGATGATAGTGCATATGTGTAATAATAAGGCGGGGATTTGGCAGTGTGATGCAGTGTATTGTATACTGTAAAGATAGCACTCGTTGAAAATGGTGTTTTTGTTCTACAAAAACATGTTCTGGTCATGTAAACGGCCCCCGAGACTAATATAAGAGTCTTAATTCAAGGGTAAAGTTGATTTTTAGATGAAACGGTGTGTCTTACTTACTGGGATCAGTCTGTAGCACTACAGCATCAGTTTATATGATGAATATGAATAGGATGAATGTAACGTCAAAACTAATGCAGAACTAAAATAGGAATTATATTTTAATTCTGAAATTCAGTCTTCCTGGAAATACAGCTTCATTATCATCATGTAAACCACTTTTACTATCATTATTCTGTCAGTCTAATGTACTACATCTTTCCCTGTGTGATGAGATCATGTGACCTCCCTGACTAACAGTAGAGTATGAGCTGACTCTGTGCTCTCCTGAGGAACTGCAGTTGTCAAGAGAGCAATCCCACACTGATGAAGCTGTTCCTCCACCACACACTGACTGACACATCACAACAGAGCCACACCAATTACACCTGGGAGAGCTGGGACATTTCTGCGGGGCATGTCTCGTTATATATACACTGCCACAAAAAGCACCATAAATAATGAATGGATGCAGAAATTATATTGTCAAGCGCTCGGTCCTTGCTGGATAAGCACAAATCCTGGCCGGCTGGAGTGGGACTGAGAGCTTCAGGTTTGTAGAGGCCGGTATTTTATCAATGTAACATTTCCATAAGAGGAAATAGGTAAGAAGAAAAAAGATGATAGATATTCATATACAATGTTCTAAGACGTTTTTCTTAGTTTGTAAGAAAGAGTTGGCCAAATGACAAGAATGTGGTATGTCAGAACATATTTGCTTTTTTTCTACTTTCTTTCTGTGTTGCTTATGTACAATTGTTCTAACAGAGTTTTACGTCACAGGAAACTTGAGCTGTGTCAAGACTTGCACCACAATGCAAACTCTGGCTAGTGGCATGATAAAAATGATTTGCATTTAGCATGTATAATGTTTGTACCTTGCCAGACCATTTCCACTTGATTTATACATAGTATTTTCATAGTATTTGAGAGAATTCACAATGCAACAAGAAACAAAAAGAAAAACAGTGGAACAAAAGATGACATTACATTGTGATTCTGTGTGGTTACAGCATAAAACTGTGCAAGTGAACAGACAATAAGTGTTGTCAATAAAACTATTAAAAAGCCCTCTGTATTGTGACTGATTAATGTGCTGCACTCAATTCCACTTGATCCCAACAGGGGGCAGAATGTGAACAAGGACGATGAGGAGAAGCAGTCAGATCCAAAAGAAATTCCACCTACTTATGGGATGTTCATATTAGCTAAAGCTGCTTTAATTAGATCTCTTTTTCAGTTTCAAATTTTTTCAGATTTTTATTGCATATATATTTGTTTGACTGAGAGCAAAGTTATCTTTCCTTTTTGTTTTAGTTTGGTTGGATCTTTCTGAATCTCTCTACCTAAACAATATGCTTGAGATATTAATGCATAACCATCAGCTTACATTTGGCTGAGCTGTTCAGTTTCAGGTGTATATTGTGTCCAAGCGAGTTAAAATCAAGCCACGAGGAGGTTGTAATCTGAACACCTCTGGAACCATCACAGGATGAACCCTGCCACACATCAAGTCAAAGTAGTTTTTGTTGTGAACCTAAAGGTGGAGTGGAACGTGGCAGCTCAGGTAGAGCACATGCCCAGCACTCAGGAGACTGGTCGGGTCAGCTCATTTACCCAACATTATTCCCCACTCTCCCTCACCCCACATCCTGTCTAGCCACTGTCCACCATCAATAAAGGCCAAAAAGCCCAAAAAATAATCTTAAAAAAAGAAAGAAAGAAATGTTTCACATGAAAATTTAAATTTTTGGTTGGAACAGATGTAAAGCGTTTATTAAGAACAGTTCAGTTTGTTCATTTGTGTACAATCTTATTTTTGTTAGAGGGTGATTGATTCACAGTCTCTCTCAGGTGTGTATGTGTGTTGTTAGTTCCAGAGGTCACAGCTCGACATGAGGCAGTTCTGACCCGGTGCAGTGGCTCCAGCCTGGGCTCATAAACCTGTCACTTTACAGATAACACTTTGAACAAACAACAGCTGCAGAGAGGCCTTCTCAGGACTAATCAGAGGAGAAATAACCTGCCTGGGGCTCTCCAACCATTTTTCCAGGTAATTTGCTTAATGCTCTCTTATTAAGATCTCAACAGTGATGCTACGGACAGCTCTTGTCACTCTGGGCTTTACTCCTGAAGTTCACATCCATCCGCTGTCCTCTGGGCTCCATTCCTGGTTATTATATCCCCACATCACTTGTAATTATCACAGATTTGAGCCTTGTCTCATCAAATAAACCCGCGGCTCCTTCATGTGGCGTAAACATCTTCCTCCAAAGGCTACATGCTTTGTTTCTAATTTTTTGTAATCTCGGCACACTGTTTGTTCCTTCATTGTGCTGCGTCAGTCAACATTAAGTGGCTGTGATGAAACGACCAATGAGCAGGCTCTGAGAGTTGCCCCAGATCCCTGACATCTCACTGGGGATGGACCACTTCCCTCTGCTCTGAGGAGACCTGGGGTAGGGGTTGATCTGCAGCAGCTGGGGTAACAGCGGGTCACAAAGCAAAGAGGACTCACCCCCCACAGACATAATGGCTCCCACTTTATCAGCTCCTGCATTAGAAACTAGAACAGTAGAATGTATAAATATGGATAAAGAGGAACAGCTAGTTTATCATCCTAAAAATGGAAAAGTGGACTTTAAAATGGCACCACGTTTGGTTCAATTACTTTATTTTTATCTGAAAACAAACCCATTTATTCTGTGTCTTCTGTTGTGAACATCAGGGGTGTTTTTTCATGTTTCAGTTTAAGGTTCCATTACAGAGACTGGGGTCATTCATAACTCATTAAAACAACAACAAATACATTTACCTGACTTTACAAACTTACTTTTTCCTCTTTTTCATAACACACTCAAGTCCAGCATGTTCTTGTGCCTCCAAAATGTCACACACACACACATCAATATAATCATAGTTTCCAGACCATCTAGGATTAGATTTTAATGTCAAAATCCTACATTAAGGCAGTAGACAAAATGTATACAAATATCAAATTGATTGAATTGTGTTTCTCCTCTGCATCATTTTTCAAGAACAAGACAACAATAAAATTCTCAGAAAGATTTTCTGATCCAAGCCATCCTCTGTGGGTCAGTTCAAACTGCTTCTGTCAGGCCACAGATACACTGAGCCTAAATTCAGGAGGAACAGATCTCCTCCACCCCCTCAGCCATCGTCACTCGTCTCACCTGCCGCCTGAAGGAGATAAAGGCTTGTATGAGTCAAAACGTCCTGCAGCTTAACAGTTCCAAAACCGAAGCCATTTTGATCAGCACCCTTCACCAGCTCCACTCCTCCCCATCACCTCTGTACCATTCCCCGGCCACAGCATTCCCCTCTGCCCTGCTGGCATTAACCTTGGGGTCAAATTTAATCCCCAGCTCACTTTTCAAAACTTCTTCCACTTCTGTAATATTGCCAAACTATGCCCCTCCCTCTCCCTTTCCGCTGCAGAGAAGCTCATCCACACCTTTGTCTCCTCCAGGCTGGACTACTGTAATGCATTCCTCATCGGGATGAGAGGAGCCAAAATGCACACTCTCTGGGCTCCCAGAACAAAGCTTAAGACAATGGGAGTGAGGGCACTTGAGGCCGGTGCACGGTGGATGTTTTTAAAAAAGAAAAAAATAAGTTTTATTTTAGCTAGACTCTTTTCAGACTCTTTTCACTTTGAAATGTTAAATTAATTTCTATTTATTTATTTGGACTGTTTTCCTACTGTTTCTACACTCTCTTTGGCACTTTGTGATCAGTTTCAAATGTTGTACAATATAAATAAAATGTATTCTTATTCTAATAATTCTACTTCTTATTATTACTATTTTTATTATGTAAAATCAAGCACATATTAGGTTTGCAGATTTCTTCCTCTACTTCTTCTGCTGCAGCAGTATACAGCTATACCTCTAGTCTCTCTCCTTTCACAATCTTTTTTCAATTAAGAAAGATCACACTAAATGGAATTCTTCTGAAGTTTCTCTTCAAATGTAATTAAAACCTTGTGTTGAACCCTGTTTAGCAGGGACAATTTTTCTGCTATAGCACAGGAAACACAGCCCTCTTAGGGGTTACTGAACCAAACTGTGCCATATTGACCTGATGCATGCTACTCTGTGGAAACATGCCTTAACATAAGTAAGCATCATGACTGACATGATAATTGAGAATCGATGAAAAAATGGTAAATGGCAAATGGCATTTACATGGCTCTTTTTTGTAGCCTTCTTGGGCTCCCAAAGTGCTTTATATCAAACTTCCAACACCCATTTACACACATGCACTCACACATTTACACTGTGGTAGTGGTAAGCTACCCCTGTAGCCACAGCTGCCCTGAGGCAGACTGACGGAGAGACAGTGATTAAAAAGACTGAAGACATCCAAACACACCATCAGCACTCTGTGGCATGAGAAGACTAGCTACAGTAATTTATCTTTGATTACATTTACATTAAAACTGTTTGATGAGCCCAGACATAGTCAAAGCCCAAATGTCACAACAAGCACAATAGACAGGCTGCAGACTTTTCAGAACAGGCTGCAGATGAAGGAGGATGAACAGATGAGCCACAGTTACTGTATGTATTTGTGTGTTGTGTTCCCTGCTCAGGTGTTAGGGCGCTACAATAAACTCTCCCATCATCCCTGGCACCGTACAAAGGAAAAATGTCAGGATACAGGATTCTGGACCTCCTCAGGCTCCAAAAGCCTTATAAAACCCAATCTCACTTGCACTAACAGGAGCAGAAGTAATAAGTGAGAATTCTTTCCTCACATTACTGACAACACATCCAGACTACAAGACACTGATTAAAACAGGCGGGGAAACCTTTAGAAACCTTCTAATACATATCACCAGTGGTGGCTGGTGGTGAAATTGGGTGGGTGTGCTAACAAATTATTATTATTACTTATTACTTACTTATTAACAGTACAGTAACATCACATTTGGGACAAGTTATTACAACACTCTTCTTTATCAAAGTATGGCCAGATTTCTCTTTCACTACCTTTCTACTAATTGCAAGTTATGCAATGTAAATATCCAACATATTAATATTTCTACTTTAGTCTAGTGCAAAATGCAGATATAATTCATTACCAAATCTCCCAAATGAATGTAAAGTATTCAAGTGAACTTTACATCAGCCTGCAGCAGATTTAACATTTGTAATAATGTGATGAAACCCTCTGAAACACTCTGCAGCACAGTCTTTGAGAAATTCAGTATTAGCTCAAGTAATGGATCACCACATCTTCACTGTAATAATCACTGCATTAGTTTGATCATGTGAAGGAGTTGTTTACCTTTTTGTGGGACATAAACAAACTCCAGGGCTGTCACCTTGTGTCTCACCTGAATGGGGGCACCTGCCCCAAAAGCCTGTGTGATGCGGGGGCTATGGTGATCTATCTGGGTCTTCAGTCTAGGTTTAACTCTCTTTAAGCATGTGTTCTTTTAGTTCAGACCAAAACAGAAATTGATCCTTCCTGTTAAGCATCTCCATGTTCCCCTTCAAAAGCTATACTTCGATGCTGCGTAGCAAACGCTATGGGAAACATTGTTTGTTGGACCGGTTGTGAAGCTTGTGTGTCAAACACGCCAAGAATTGGCCTATATATATATATATATATATATATATATATATATATATATATATATATATATATATATATATATATATATATATATATATATATATATATGCCCTCTGCTCAATCACCAGCACCTGGGAGACTGGGTGAACCTGGTTGATTGTACTCAGAGGGTATAAAGGCGTGTGAAAGGAAGCGCCCTCAGATCTGTTTGTCTTCAGACCTCATCACTTTTGTCTTGTGTGAGAGAAGTCAAGTCTGTGAAAAGCTTGTTACAAAAAAAAATGAAATATGAATAGTGGAAAGAGGTGTGTCCCTCCTTGTCAGAGGTTGCTTTCTGATGACGATAATCATGACATCTGTTTTGAGTGTTTGGGGGAGGAACAAGCGGCCCTTTGTCTAGCGGGGGAGTGCGAGCATTGTGACTTGCTGCCCATAAAAGTCTTACGTGCTCGGCTCGCGTTCTTTAAAGACAAGGGGCAGGCCGGTGCTCCCCTGCTTAGATCCTGGGGGTTACGTCTGGAGCTGGCCGAGACACGGGATCAGAGGGCTCTCTGTCCCTTGCGCTCTTGCCAGATGAGGCGGACATCGGTGCCTCCCCCGAGGATCTCGATGGCGCCTCTTCCCTGGCCGCCCTGGCCTCCTGCCCTGATGTGGCATTTGAGGAGTTGCTCGAGGTTGTCACCAGGGCGGTGGCGCAGCTCAATATTGATTGGCCACAGGACCAGGGCTCCCCCAAACACTCCAGACTAGATGACAGGTTTCTGTCGAGTGGCCAGGGGGGGAGACCTCAGCGGCGGTCTCTCCCCTTCTTTGATGATCTCCACGAGGAGCTTGCTCGCATGTGGAGTAATCCGTATTCGTCCCGCGTCTTCATCCCATCAACGTTGACATATTCAACTATTGTCAGGGCGGGGACGCGGGACTATGGGGCGATGCCCCAGGTTGAAGAGGCACTTGCGGCCTACGTCTCTCCTGGGACATCTTCCTCCCTCTGCAAACCGACCCTCCCCACCAAGCCGTGCCATGTTACATCATCGCTGGTGGGGAAGGCGTTTCAAGCAGCGGGTCAGGCTGGTGCTGTGCTGCACACTATGACTGTGTTGCAGGCACATCAGGCTGACCTGCTACAGGATCTGAGCGTGGAGGGGTCTGTAGATCAGGAGGCGTTTTTAGAGCTGCGCCAAGCCACTGACCTCTCTTTCAGAGCGACAAAGCAGACGGCCCGGGCTATTGGCCGTTCTATGGCTGCTTTGGTCACTACAGAGAGGCATCTGTGGCTCAACCTCACGTGCATCAAGGAGAAGGACCGCATCTTTCGTCTTGATGCCCCAGTCTCCCCCTCGGGTCTCTTTGGTGATGCGGTAGACGCTGCCGCCATAAGATTCCGAGAGGCTAAACGCTACGAGGAGGCTTTTGTGAGGTTCCTCCCCCGCCGCGCTCAGACCCAGGGACCATCAGCTACTCGGTCCCAGTCAGGTCCAGCCCAATCTAGGCGTGCAGCCCAGAAGGAGAGTATAGCGGATCGTGCCCCCCCTCGTAAGATCTGGGGGGCTGACCGCTGCGCTGCTCCGAAGAAAGTGGACCTGCGCACAATCATTTCAAGGAGAAAAAATAAGTCCTAATGCTGTACGCCCAGGACCGCGGGGGTTCCCCCCCCTAGGAGGGGCACATAAATACTCAACCCCGGGGACCCGCTGTTGTTTCCCCGCCGCCACCGGCGTTTCGGGGAGCAGTGGTCTCCGGCAGAGTGTTAAGTCCATCTCCCGCCCACTCCCCACCAAGTGATGTGTCACTGTTAATGCCCCTTTCAGAGAAAGTTTGGAAATTACTGCCACATATCTCTCCTTGGATAGTAAGAACCGTCGCAAGGGTCTACAGGATTCAGTTTGTGAGTCAGCCTCCGCGCTTCCACGGTGTGGTTCTCATTTCCGTTAGAGCGGAGCAAGCGCATGTGCTGACTCAGGAACTGCAGGTTCTGCTGGATAAAGGGGCAATAGAACATGTCCCTCTGGCATACAGGCAATCCAGTTATTACAGCTGGTATTTCCTGGTTATGGGAAAGGACGGGGGATTATGCCCAATTTTGGATCTTCGCGGCCTAAACCGCTAACTATTTTCATCCAATCCCTTGAGGCCAAGAAAGGTTACGCGCCGAGGGCTTTGTACCCTGTCTATGTGGTTCAGACCCCAGTTTCTCACTTTAGGTCCCACTCTAGGTCCATCTTGTCGTTGCAGGATGCTAACGACGGACTCATCCCTCACGGGCTGGGGAGCGGTCTTAGACGGCCGTCCAGCTCAGAGTTTATGGAGAGGCCAACTTCTTGCGTGGCACATCGATTGCCTCGAGATGAAGGCTGTATTTGTGGCTCTGAAATACTACCTCCAACAGCTCAGGGGTCACCATGTCCTAGTACGTGAGGACAGCACGGCAGTGGTCGCTTATATAAATCGTCAGGGCAGACTGCGTTCGCGTCACCTGAACTGGCTAGCACGGCAGCTTCTGCTTTGGGCTCAGGACAAGTTCCTCTCCCTCAGGGCGATTTATATTCCTGGGAATTTGGGGGCAAACTTGTTGTCCAGACAGGCTGTGACACACTGGGCGTGGAAACTTCACCCTGAAATAGTGAGATTTGGAGAAATTTTACTGGGCGGAGGTGGACCTCTTTGCTTTGTCTCTCAGGCACAGGGGACTGTGTTCATCAGAACCTTTGTCTGGCCCCTGAGGGGGACCAATTAAGGGACATGGGACCCCCAACCCCTGTTGTAAACACTATTTTGAGTGCTAGCGCTCCCTGTACTAGTAGGACCTATGCCCTCAAATGGCGTGTATTTGAATCCTGGTGCGTTACGCACCATGCGGACCCTGTTCACTGCCAGATTGTTTCAGTGCTGGAGTTTCTGCAGGAAAAGCTGTCCTCTGGCATGCACCCTTGTACACTCAGGGTTTTTGTGGCTGCCATTTCGGCTAGCCACGCTCTGCTTGATGGGGTGCCAGTAGGGAGACACCCTCTAGTTACCCGCTTCATTCGAGGGCTAAACGGCTGAGGCTGCCTGCTAGAGTGACTGTCCCTACTTGGGACCTAGCTATTGTACTTGAGGGCCAGGTGGCTGCCCCTTTTGAACCATTGGAGTCAGCACCTGTCAAGTTCCTGACTCTGAAGTTGTTTTTTCTGACAGCCATTACTTCTCTAAAGAGAATTGGGGATTTACAGGCTCTACCTGTTTCGCCATCCTGCCTGGACTTTGCCCCGGGACTGGTCAAGGTCATTTTGCATCCTCACCCTAATTATCTCCCGAAGGTTCCATTCTCTGCTCTAAACCCTGTTATTCTTGAAGCCTTCTGTCCTCTGGTGTAGTAGGAGAAGTTTCATTTACTCTCTGGACTTATGTCCACTGCACTGGCCAGTGGCGTAAATCTGAGCAGCTCTTATTGTGCTACGGGGGCCGCCAGCGGGGGGCTGCAGCCACTAGGCAGACTATGTCACGTTGGGTAAAGGAATGCTATTGCTTTGGCCAATGAGGTGTGTGGTTACTCTCTGCCTTTAGGTGTAAAAGCTCATTCGACCAGAGGGGTAGGTTCTTCAACGGCTCTGGTGAGGGGAGTCCCTCTACAGCAAATTTGTGAGGCTGGTCCTCTCCACACACTTTTATCAGATTTTATAGTTTGGATGTCCACGCTACTCTGGGTTTGCGTGTCCTTGAGTCTTCATCCCAAAGTCGCGTTTGAGTCCCCTTTGGTCCCTTTGGTCGTGCACACAATACACTACCCTGGGGTCCAGACACGTTCAGTGTGGCGGCGTTGGTATTCTTGTTCCAATAGCATTTGCTGTGCAGCATTGAAGTATAGCTTTTGAAGGGAAACGTCTCGGGTTACTTCACTGCTCCCTGTTCCCCGAAAAAGCGGGAACGAGATGCTGCGTTGCAGTGCCGCCCAGTGGGCGTGTCTGGGCGGTCTTTCAGACAAACTTGATCTGAGGATGCTTCCTGTCACATGTCTTTTATACCCTCTGAGTGCAATCAACCAGGTGCGCCCAATCTCCCAGGTGCGGGTGATTGAGCAGAGGGCATACATATACAGGCCAATTCTTGGCAAGACACACAAGCTTCACAACCGGTCCAACAAGCAATGTTTCCCAAAGCGTTTGCTACGCAGCATCTTGTTCCCACTTTTTCGGGGAACAGGGTTACAGTCAAGTAACCTGAGAAGTTCTTAGTGTTCACTGTGACATATTTAACAGACAGAGCTTTTCAGAGACACACACACTACTATTCACTTAGAAATAGAGAAACAATGTTAAATGGGCAATGGAAAAAAACAACATAATAAATCCAAATTTTAAGAGTGTGGGAACAATTATGAAAAAATATGGAACTCATTAAATCAAGTAATGAGTAAAATGTCTTCATTTATCGAACTGAATGAGACACTTATCACCAAACCTGATGAAATTGCAAACTACTACTTCCATGCAAGTGGTAGACTGTTAGAAACAATTATTAAAAATCTAATTGTGTATGAGAAAAACTGAGTCTCTGCTTTCAAGCATATTACAGAGGGTGAAATGGAAAAGCTTCTAGTAACAATTAAATGTGAGAAACCTTGTAGAATTGATTATGTTGAAGGAAGGCTCCTTAAGATTTCAGCAAAATCAATAGCTAAGCCTTTATGGCATATTTTCAATTTGCCAACTTCTTCCTTGGTATGAAGATTGTAAAGGACCATTTACTGGACAAAATAGCAGACTGATTGGAGGAAGCTGTGTTTAAACCAGTCCAACATTATTTTAAAGTAAACATTCAGTCAGACATCCATTTAGCAGGTTGCTCTACCAGCACCACACTGACAGCTCTTACTGATGACTGGCTTAAACAAATTGATAGGAAATTATTTGTAGGTGTAGTCATTTTGACTATTGTCTAATTGTTTGGTATGGCGCTGTAATAAAAGACTGCCAGATTAGCACTAAGATGTTTTTTCAGGACAAATGTTGAAAAGAATGTGATGAAGACTAAAAGGGATCCTTAATTAAACAAATAAACACTATAGGCCTATGGAGCTGTCAAAGGAGAGTGTGAGGATAAGAGGTTATATTGGACTGATGTTATTGTTGTGGATGAAATCAAAACAGTATTTTGTTTCTCATTATTTAAACTGCACATAAGCCATAAAAACAAGACATTTTACATCCACATTCCTTTACATTTGGCCCCTGCATCTTTTGTGTAATTCCAGCAGACCGCACTTTCTGCTCTGGGGAGCTTATCAAATCACACAATTTTAGTGCTCCATATCAGGAGCATGTCACACTCTTCCTGCTTTTTTGCTGTATTTAGTTTAAAAGAATAATTGCATTTTAACCAAAAAACAAAGTCTTTCCTGAAGCTATGAATATCTGTTTGAAAGAACGCTTAAATACATTCTTCTACTGTGAGATGGTTATTATTTTGGATTCTACAGTGCATTTTACAGCAGCACACTTCAGCACAGCAGATAAATCAATCCATTGACCAGCTGAGAGACTCTATACAGCCAGACTGCATGTCCACATACAGGAATCTAGTACAAGTAATATACTGAACACATGTACCAAATACAGCCCTACTTAATGGTAACGTTCTGTGACATAGCTATGCATGTCTTAGTCTCAGATATTTCTCTTTCTATCACATTCTCCAGCAACGCACCTGACAAAGACGGAGGAGGTAGGCTTTGGCATGACATACAAATCAAGTATTAACTGTTATGACTGCTTCTTTCAGCAGTAACAAGGGTTATGACTTGCTGGGCCAAATATTACAATTTTCAAATGCAATGCAAATGTTATAAAACACATTGACTTTTAGGGTATGTCCAAAGGCTTGTGCATTATGTAAATGAGTACAAATTAGTAGTGTATTTATAATGAGGGTTTTTTGAACATAGGCAGTGTTAAAGCAGAACTTTTCAGTATGTACACCTCGTAAAGGACTCCATCTGAAATGGCACTTCTGTGAACAGATATGGGTCACACAAAGCCAAATTCAAAGCCGACAGCGCTGTGTCAACTACAGTCTTCTAATTCAATTCAACTTTATTAATTACCGAGGGGAAATTCATTCAGCAGGTCTCTTCAAATTAGTTTATCTGCTATAGATTAATTGTACCGTCTTATAAACTGTAACCATGACAGCATCTATGGTGCATTCATGTGGTACTCGGAAACTTGGAGGAACAGAGATAAGAGGTCGTTCTTCCGACTTTGATGTGTTCACATGACTCAGCTCGGAAAGTTGGAACATTCTAAACCATAACAACAAGGATGGACGGTAGGACACAGAGTTAAGACAGTCAAAGAAGCAAAGATTATTAGTAGTGGTTCACGAAAAGGTAGCCTATTTAAAAAATAAGATGTCAGTTAACATAACATATCTTGAAATTGCTAAGTAAATAAATATGTTAATAAATAAAGGTGAATGTGTTCATTTCTCAACTTGAAAAAAAAAACAACCAAAAAAACGTTTTCCCGAGAACAATGTGGTTGCACCGTTAGCCTCACTGCTACATCTCTAAATTCTGACCACAGATCCTCTATTTAAATGTAACATGCTCTGGCACCATGTTGTTAACAGACAGTGCAGACCCTCCTCCCTGACTCCTCACATTTGAGGCATCTTGTGTGTCACGAGTTCACATTTCCCATTAAAATCATTTTCACTCATCATTACTTCCAACTACTACCTCCACTTCCTTCTTTTTTCTTAATCTGCAGCCTCTGTATCTTCTACAATTTATTCTGTTTGTGTTTGGCTGCAACCATTTAAAGCAGTGAGCAAATGGTGGTTGTGTAACCAATCAAAATAGTCTTTCCAGACCCATGAGCACGTTCAGCAACACATACAGTAAGTAGCAGGTGCATGAATAAACAATTAGACTGTTCATATATGGACAGACCACTCAAACGCCATTTGGCATGCCTTTCTGATCATAGATTTCGACCACTAACCATTCACTGAACTTAGCATCTCTGATTCAAATTCAGTTAAACATTTTACCATTAACTGTATTAAAGTACAAATTTAGACCAGTTTCAATGGATTTAGTTTTAAGTCAAGACAGTTCCAAGTTGGTGGCCTGTTCATTTGTCAATTTTGGCCCACCGGAAGAGACCCCTCCTAGATGCTCTCACAGGCCTGGTTAGGGGCAAGGGACAGGGGCAGCAGTGAACAGGAGCAAAAAGAGACAAAAGAGCTTCCCCAGCACACAGTGTATAATGAGTGCCTCGTCTGACAGCCCCCCGAGTGGACATAATTATGGCCTGGCAGCAGCAATGTATCTCACACAAGAACACATCCACAGCTGCTACTTCCATTTGTCTAAGCCCCCAGTGTACACCCCTCACCTCCACCCACCAATAGTCACCTCAGCCATCAGCCACTTTTTTTTTTAGAAAACTTTGCATGGAACATGTGGCAGCATTAAACTTCAATAAGACACAGTGAACAGGGATGCTGTAAGTGGTATTGTCTGAGGTGGATTATCTGTAATAGAAAATACATCTCTGCCTCTGTTAGAGTTACAAGCCTCAGCTCCAGGGCAGATTAGATTCAGTAAAGACACAGTCATGACATAAATCCAGAAATAGAGACTAGAAAGGCAAGTATTTGAATTTCAAGGCGCAGAAATCAGAACGTTTTATAATATATGCATCACAGAATGCAAGAAATAATTGCATTCTTCTTTTCATGTTAAATATTTTCTTTCACTATGTTTAATGCATCATTTTGACTACTCATCCTATACAAACTTTTCTTATTATTATTTCACAGGCTAAGTCCCAGAGTGTATAAATATGTTTTCACTGGAGCCATACATTAGAGTGGGTATGGAAAGCTTAAGGGGAATTTCCATCGTCTAAAGGGGTACAAAGCCTCCCAATAATGTACTGCTTTGTTTATTGTTTATTTATTAGCAACAGTGTCGTGGTTATGGAAGCAGCATCTCACAGCTCTTTATAAACCTGGCTTTAACCTTTCGGGATAATGTATTTTTCAGATATTATTATTATAGATACTAACTCAGCTGCATTGAAGGACTCTTTGTGTTATATGGTGATATCTGCATATTTATGCTTCACTGTGTAAATTGGTTGAATATTTTAAACACAACACTGCCCTTGTCTCAGTGTAACCACATTTAATGTAAAACTTAATGCTCTTTCTACTTCTTTGTTAAAGAGTTTGTTCATCCTGTTTTGAAAAGTAAGTATCGCACAGAGTGGGCTGGATCCATGGAAGGGTTTCAGAAGATGAATTAAATAGTTGCACAGCATTGGAGCTTTAAAAGAATATATAAACAGTGTCTTCAGAAAAACATGGTACAAGAGAGAATTATATAAAGGAACTATGATATTTTGAGAATGCAGTGTATATACTTGCCCATGTATCTGTATGAATAACTGCAATAAATATCTCAAATGTATATTTCTGTCCATTTAGATTGATGCATGCATGTGTGAATGTAGATGTGTGTATGTGTTTGTACGATTTGTGAATTATATGGACTTGCGCAGTCATGTCACTGTTAAATACAAGCACAGTTGTCAGTGAGAGAAGAAGGGATAGAAGTTCACAAATTTCACTTCTTCCTACTCCTTTTCAGCACTATAAAACTGTTGATTTTGATACAGGAATTCTGATGTTTATATCCACTGCTCAAATAAATTGATTAAATGAAATAAATAGCTGTCATGAAGGAGGGATTGCTTTGTTTTTTAATATATCTCCAAAAATAAAGAATAATAATTGAAAATGCATAAAGTTATGGCAGCACACACAGACAAATTATAAGCATTATGTATGTACAGCACCTAGTTTCTTGTGTGGTGCCATTTGTGATCCTGATCTTCAGCCCCACCGAACAAAAGCCGCCCGGGTTAGATTCTGAGGTATGTGTCTGTCAGTGTGATCCCTGTGGCTGATGCTAAAACAGACTCATGCAGACTTTCACAGTGTTAGAAATGGCTGGACTTCCTCGGGGACTGCACTGCTACCATTACACTGCCAGAAATGAATCATCTGCTATTGATTTGTGCAGAGTCTCGTTCAGCGCCTCATTCATCACAGCTCCATTTCACAATCCCTCTCTTTTCTAAGCATCTCCATAAAAGCCTTTTGATTGATTTCTGAATTGGGCCAGTGTGGGTGTTTTCCTGCCGTTTGGTTTCCAGGCGGCAGCAGGATTTGTCCCTTGATTATTTAGCGGGTGAACAAGCTGCTGGCGCTGATTAATTTCCACCTAATTGTAACCTGGCTGTGCTGTATTGATCTGCCTGCCACCACACAGCCCAGAGCAGCAAATTAATAATATCACAAAGACAAATGTGTCTAAAACTTTAACCTAGGCCTTAATATTGATGACTATTAGAGAAAACAATAATTCCTTTGCAGGTAAATATTGCTTTTCTGACAAAACCACCTCTCCGCCTACAATTTGACAATAATGAATTCATTTCTGGAGGCTCTGAGCAGCATATCACCGCAACTCAGTGTATAAACTGTGAATATGGATTTGCATTTGGCTGCTTTTTTTAGAAGTGAAGTGACCTGAGCACTGGGGATAGATTATGGATTAAAATAGGAGTAATAAAAAAGCTATATATTAATCAAAAAGTGTGTATGAGGTGACTGACACCATAGGAACTAGACTTACTCAAGGCACTTAGATTAATTTATACAGAAACAGCTTAAAACAGTTTAATTCTATTATTCCATTTATTGTTCTTATACCAAAATGTATATTTCACAATGCTAAAATATAAAACACACCCACACACAATTTTAAAACATCCTTGCCCGATGGAAGTGGAACAGAAAGAGGGAGCCTGACAAAGACCAACAGAGAGGGGAAAAGGGCCTGGCGACTGGCGCTTGATGAAAAGTCCTTAGGTGCGTCTCATTTCTCAGAACATGTTTCCTTGGTGCCTTGACTCATGGCTCGCTCCGCAAGTTAGTCTCTGTGCGCCATCTTTAGTGCTGTCCCAAATCTCTTAACGGTGATCCAACGAGCGAGGAGGAGAGCCAGAGGCTGAGAGGAGGCATAAGCAAACACACACAGGAGCTTTCTACGTAGAAGTCAAACTCACGGCGGCGGAGGAAACACCACCCACTCCACCCTTGTTGTGGTTTGGATATGCACAACTGGGTCTCTCATGTCTTGTTTGTGAAGAACTTCAACAGAGACTAGAAAAGATTCACTTTGATGCAATGGTTCATCTGTGAATGTCATAATACATCATGATGTTTGTGAACCTTATAATACAAACACTATACATCAATATGTTTTTATTTAAAATGCAACAACATTTCACACTTAGATCACAATAAATAAAAAATTCTGAAGTTAATTTAAGATCTTCCAGCAGATCCAGCTGTATAAATGTCATCAATAACAGACGACTCTAAAGGTGGTGCTCCAGAGGAAGAGCTTAACTCATGTTCCTTGTTTCCTCTCCTCTCTTCTGTCTGGTTGGTCCTCTGTGGGCGGGACTAAGAATAAGAAACATGGTCTTCAACACAAGTTCATGTTTACAATCCATTAAGCAATAAATTACATGTCTCAAGTGCACTTCATTTTATTGACCACTAGATGTCCTGCTCAAACACTAGGTTAGTGAAGCCCCGAGTAATAAACGATTTTTTGAATAAAGTGTCGAAGCTTCAAAAAGCCTTGAGCCATCAATCGCTGCGACCATGACAGACAGCGTAGGCTCGTCTGTGCCGGCAGACGGCGTCAGGGGTGAAGAGATAAGAAACTCGCTGTTCTTTTGGCGTAGGATGAACACGCTATTGGCTGGCAAGTAGGTCTTTCAAAAGGATAAAGACACACTACTTAATGTAACAAAAAGTAGGACATTAAGTGCAGAAATATAGTCCTGTTCAGTAGTGTTCGTACACAGATGGTGAGACCACAGCTGAATGTACAGTCTCTGTGGCAGACATTCATGTGGAGGTGGCCATTCATATTCATCAGAAGTTTAATATTCACAGCTGGTGGTGGATAATTATAACCTCTGAAAACCCTGAATGGTTGATGAAGACCAAATTAACCCGAAGTAATAAAGTCCATTCTGTCTTAAGCAGCATATGGCTTTCTCAGTAGAATCGGATAGACTACTGAATCTGTTTGTTCAGAGACCTTCAGTTTGGGAACGTCTCCTAAAATATTTCTCTCATTTTGTGTAATATCATTACAATGCAGACAAAATTAGTTTGCCCTGTGCATGTTGAAGACACTCCTATAAAAGGTATATCCTTACTCTACACATTTTAAGTACCTGCCTGGCTTGTCAAGGTAGGAATCAGAGACCTTTTGTTACATATTGTAAAGGTGCCTTATCTGACTAAAGCCGTTTTCACGCAGCGTACGCTGTTCGTACAGCGTGACCTGAATATGAGAACCCCCTCCCAGTGTTCACCCATAGCTGATCTTTCGGGGCCTAGTGACCTGCCTGAGTTGCTGTGAAGTGCGAACGTTGTCAGTGTATGCTCCACAGTGAGCTTATGACTTGAACATGGCGTTTCTGGAGCTGAAGCCTTGTACTCTCCACTCTCCAACTGTTTGATGTTTGAACTTTACTAAATACTGTTTTTAATTTGCACATGTTCAAATAACTATTGTGTCATTATTAGCACAACAATCACTGTCACCTCAAAGGAATTGGCTCATTTGTTTATTAGCTTAGTGTTAGCTTGGTCAAATGTATTAACGTCATCCCCAACTCTTAACTCCCCCAACTTCTCATTAATTGAAATAACCCTAATTAACTTGTGTGTGATGAATGTGTGAAAAGGGCTTGAAGGCACCCTGCAAAAGGGCTACTTAGAGATTGTAGTCTTTTGGCAGGCTACTTTCCGCCTTGCAAGATGGCAGCGCTGTATGTTTACATTACAACACTGAAAAAGAGAGAAGACAAGCAAAATGATCCAGTTAACTGTCCTTTAGGACTGACACAGTACAGTTGTATATGACAACATAACTTTTAATGCAGATAAATGTCTGTTAGAGTCCTGTCTGTTTGTTTGTGTAGTAGGCTTTATTATAATTATATTATATTCAGAGAAAAAGAGAGATGTATTTGATGATCAAAGCTAAACATTGACCGTCAAGACATAGAATACACCCAGTTGTCTCTGTACCGTCTCTATTAGCCCTGAGATAAATAATAATTTCCCTAACAAAGAAAAGGTTTTTCCGACAAGGCAATAAAAGAAACGTGCAATAAAAAGTGCTGTGACAGCGCCCCCTAGAGAAGTGTTTTTTCCCCCATGGGACTTTTTGCACCCTCATTGTGGCAGAATAGAATGAAATTTGGCACAGTGATTCATCACATTGTAATTAACAAAAATGTTGTTATGGCCCCTCTCACCAACAAACAGAAAGTTAGCCATATTGGACTGAAATTTCAAAGACTCAAAATTGCACATGTGGTATTTTAACAAACTCGCTCAAGAGCATTAGCCCAAAATGAGGTCACATTTGTGCAAGATAATCTAGAGAGGTGTGCCATCAAAAGTTATCCAAATTCTCTGCAAAAGTATTACAGTTTTCATGCAGCACAGCTGCAAATTGGTGGTTGCAAAGTATAAATAATTTTACTGGGTCAGATTGTTACAACACAATTTGGTTTGGGTAACAGCTGATATGGCTTAAATCCCTTGTGCTGTGATGCAGACAGGCTGAAGGCATAGCCTTTAACAAGCAGTGCCCATGTAAATGTGCCACTGAATAATCAGAAGAACTTCACCACAATTTTTGGTTATAGATATGATGGAAAATCAATTTGTAATTTTTTCTTCCTCCTTCCTTTTGGTGATAATATATAGAAGTTATTTTATCATTGGATTTGTGCTACTGTGTTATCAGAGTCACAAATAAGCACCCATCTCTCTGACCCACATTCCAAATGTGTGCCAGTCTTTCAGTCTGAACCCATCATGATCCTCATGCTCCAGACAGCAGTCTGACTTGAGCAAAGCTTGAAGAGATCAAATATCCACAGCAGGTAAAGAGATGCAAGCAGCAGTTGCTGGCTCATGAGAAGGGTCTTACTGTGATGCTGACATCTGAATGGACAGCAGCTATACAAATGTGTTTTTTACTAGGAGCAGATAGATTAATGTGTTTTATCATATTCCACCTGTCACTGGTGATTAGAAGGCTGTGCTCTGTCTAGGGTCTCAGTGTCTTCTGGAAAACCTGGCAAATAGTTTTGTCATAATGGAAGGAAAATGGGAAAAAGTTGATTTCATTCTGGGCAATTATTTTAGCAAGCTGACACGCTAAAATAAATTTTATTTTATTCTAGTAACATTTGATCAAATGAATTGACATGTAGTTTCCTTTGTTATTCAATCCAATTTAGACCTGTGGTAGACCCAGTTTAATCCTGGTTTAGCCCTTGTTTAGTCCTTCTTTACAATTGTTGATTGTGACTGCTGCTGAAGCCATGCTGATGATGACCTTTGTGTGAACCCTCTGTTTGTCTCACAGCTTATTAGAGTGCTGTGCATATCTGAGAGACTATTATTCGCTTCCCGTTTCATCTCCATCTGAAGTTTCCTGATACGCCGAAGGCGACGTGAATCGCTCTGAGATCTGTGATAAGTTTATTCTACAGACATGAAAGGGAATGCCAGAATAGGCAGTCTGCCCCAACTATTTCAGACCGGCAGAGAGTGTGTGAATTTTAATCACACAGCTGTCTTCTCGTGTAGATGCAGCTCCCTCCAACAGACGACATCTTGCGTGACAAATGAAGACTTCATGGCGTATTTAGGTTTGGTGTCAAGCGTGAATTTTAAAGGAGAACAATGAATGTGTCGGCCTGTTTCCATGTGTATATAGCACATACACATCCATGGAGAAAGATTTAGTCTGTGGTGCAATGTCGACAGGCAGCAAGGGGGTTGTGGGTTGTGTCAGTGGGTGTCTTCAGTCTTACCCGGTTAGGGGTCACTGAGGCCTGTCGCAGCTGTGATATGGGGTATACCCATTACAATGTCCCGTTAATCGCAGGGCTAATACTTACAGTCACCAGTTCACCCAAATATACCATATCAATATCTTTGGACAGTGGGAGGAAGTTGGAGAACTCAGACAGAATCACCTACATGTGTGTTGAGGCCTCATGAAAACTGCAGTACAATCATGTGTTGAACTAACATGCAGGGTAAAAATGTATAAAAAATTGCGACCATTAACAGAGAAATGTGTTAAATGCAAACTACAAGAAAAGTAAGTGATCCTGTCATTTTGGCTAATTTTATGTCTCTTATTTGCTGTGGATTTTTGATTTCACTGTAGTAGACTAAAATCAGCCACTGACAAAAACCTAACCTACTGAGCTAACAAACATTGTATACTATAGAGTCAAATAAAGTAAGTAAGTGCCTCTAGGCTTTTCCCCATTCGGGGATCACCCCAGTGAACCCTCTCCATTTTCCTGAGCTTGGGACTGGCACAGACTGGGACTGTGGTCTACTAACCTCTTCACCACAGAGGAGCTGGCTACTATAGAGTCAAGTGCCACTCACTAGAAGACCATTCATTTATTTATAAATGTCCATAATGGTCAACCATTGTACTTGTAATCAAATGCTGATGCATATAGAAATTCTGTGTTTTATTCTGAGTTCATATTTCATGGATAAAAACATGCATTATCTTGTGTTGAGTCTTAAACCTCACTTGGCTGAAGCCAGACACAAATGTTTAGGACATGGTCAGGCATTGGTGAGTTGCAAACTCAAAAATCTATGTACTTCATTTTAATATTCTCCTCCTCAGTTTTTTTGTGCTGTGAACTACCATAAAATCCTCTGTGTCCACACCTTTTAATTCAGGTACATTTTATTGATTTGAATTTTCCTGCATTATAGAGCCATGTGGCCCTTGTTACAACCCAACTGCTAGTGGGAGGAAGGGAAGCAACACAAGACCAGGTACAAAAGGTCAACTAAACAGTTAATTTATTTAAAAGGGATAGGGGTAAGTAACAAGTGTGAGTAGTAACCAAAATATGAGTAAAGTTGAACAAAAGGGACCACACGAGTGCTACTTATAGAAAACAAAGAAACTTGACTTAACTACTCTGTCTAACCAAACATAAATACAAGTTGTACAAGTAGCACAAAACAACTACATAGTTGTCTCCCAACTCTGTTCCAGCCCAGATATACACAAAACTGAAGTGGCAAGGGCCAATAATTTTGTCACGTACATACAGAGTTTCTTTCTTTTATAAGTGACAGTGAGGCAAGACACATCACACGAACAAGGCGAGCTGCTCAGGTTAAATCACAGCCGCCTGGACCGGTGGGTGGTTGTGCTCTTTATAGTTGGAGTTTTGCGTGCAGGTAGAGCTGACGATTGGCAGAGAGCTGCAGCACCGGACCAATCATGGAGCAGGCAGACCTTAGCACCAGGAGCCCAGAGATGGACTCGCACAGCCATAAATGAATAAACAAACAGACACAGGAATCAGCAGAACACACCAGCAAGAGGAAAGAGATCCTTGGCCGCAACAGCCCTTAATACTGAGTCCTCCATTTGTGTCAAAATGGGTTTTTCTTTTTAGTAGATCTGACCCTAAAAAGGGGTGGCGAAATAGTAAAAATGACCCAAACAATAAAACATAAAGGTCACGTCCAAGTTGGGCACCACCACTCTTTAAAACAAAAATTCTGTATTATGATTGATTTAGCACTGTAAAGCTGGTAACATATAGCATTGCAGTCTGTTAATAATATATAACATTTGCATGATTAGCCATAAGACAGTTTTAATCACTGCCAAAACCATGCATTTGTTACACTGTTAGCAGGCAGATTTAAAGGATAAATCTACACCTGGAAGAGATGGAGTTTAAAATCTACACAGTCTTTTCCCAAGACCATCTCCTGTAACACTAAAAATGAACCCTAAATATTTGACAGACTCCATGCCAAAGGACACTCTGCCAGAGCTTGATGACACTTATAAAGATAAATAAGTCTCACTCAGGAAAATAATTGTGCATCATTACGCGACAAAACTATTTTCCTGAGGAGAGGAGACTTGCACCACATATCAACAGCATAAGATCCTCTGCTGAGACAAGAAAAGAAGGTGGTACTAAAATACAGTAGCCTGATGGGATATTTCGTGCAATATTGACATTGACATTTAAATCCCCTGGTAAGCAACTACAGCCACAGTCTACCTGCGCTGGTCCTAAGACTAGGTACATGACTAGGTACAGACTAGGGTTACATCATGAAAACATTGTGAGCTACTTATGGAGATCTCTCTGGTGTGGTGACCCCTAAAGGGAGAAGCCAAAAGGTACTGACATTCTTAGACCTCATCTTAACCTTAACCCTCTGAGTTGAGAATGAGTTAAACCCTCTTCATTTAGTCCGATTCCGAGTTGAGTTCCAAGATTTAATGTGTCAAAATGGAACCATAGAGGTTGATGAGGCCTATGAAATACTTAATTTACACAGAGCACCGTACTGGTAATTTCCACAAACCCAATCACTTACAAAATTCAACCAATTTAAAAAATATTACTCTACATTGAACACTAATTGCAATGGTGAGAGCCCTGTAAGATGTGTGGGAAGGAATGAAGCGCATACATAAGCGTATGTAGAAATGCTTGGCTCTTCCTGTGTGTACAAGATCAGATTTGACAACATGGAACTACTCATGAGAGCTTTCATCCAAATACCTCCATTACTGAACACTGGAGGAAACCTGAAGAATGATCTAGTGGAACTCTGTAAGGGTAGAAAGGATGCACTCTTGCTCATTATTTTCTTTCAAGTAAAAAGAATCAGAAGAACTGTACAACAATGAGCATCATCACCAAGTGCATTTTCACTTTTCTGTGAAAAAAAACAAAAACTATTACAAGCATAAGTGTCAGTTAAAATTTAACATTAGTGATGACCCTAATCAAGGGCCAGGACATGAGTTCTCACAGTAAAAGATGAGTGCTTGTATTTTGTCATCTCACTTAATGATAGCCACTTCAAACCTCCCAACCTCTGACATGTGCCAAATATGGTAACCACTTCTAACTTTTTACTCTGCTTTACTACACAAGGGGCCACTAACCTTTCTTTTACTACAGACTGGTACATTCATGTTATTTTATTTGCGAACATAACTCACCATAATGTAGGCGATTGTAGGTGATTGTGCACCAGCTGGGAGAATGAGGGTGGAGGATTGTCTCCTTAAGAGTAATTTCTATTCGTGAATAGAGGTTCTCATTTGTTAAATTCCCTTCCAATAAACAGCAGTGATGAGAATAATGGTATAATCCAATTCATTAATGTTTTCCTGTTACAATGTCGTTATAGTTACTGACAATAAAATGCAGAGTGACTGTTATTGAGCTCACTCAAGTGGTTTTCATCCGAGTACGCTCTCTCTCAGCCATAGGAGCTGCAATTTTTTTTTTCTCTGGTGTATGTGTTTGGGGGTGGGACACAGAACTGATGATGATTGCTGTGTGTTTGTTCAGGGGTGGGAGACAACCACATAAATGATGATGATTGGCTTAGGTGGAGTAAATTTCCAACCAGAGGCAGAGTAGTGCGGATGTTCACACACAAGCACCTGCACAGTCGCACACCAACGACCAGGAGTCAGAGCAATGACAAGATCAAAAGTTCAAAGGTAGCTTTCGCAAACTGGGAGTGCAAGCACTACTTTTCTCGCTGAGGTGAAAGGCAAGAATTTTATGTAATATGCAAGTTATGCCCTGGAAGAAAGAGTCTCTCCACCTCAGTTTTACAACCTTTTTCACAAATGATTGCGTTTTCAATATACTATTTGGAGTTTAAGCCATTTTCCCAAGTGGAAAAAAAATATTAGGTACCGTCTGTTTAATGTGCTGCAAGTCCTGGTTAACTCCATGAGCGTCTTTTGAAAAAGGCTTCATGTGCTTCACCCAAAGTTTTTTCAGTTCTGTTAACGGGAGTTATGTATTATTAAATATTTACTATGATATAAATGCAATGTTAAGCAAATACATTCACAAATAAACCTCCACAGACAGGAGTGAGTATTGAAAGCCAATCAGTTTTGTAATGAGAGAGTTAAGATATGAACAATACCAGCGATGCAAAAATAAAATTGAACTGCAAAATAAAACATTTTCAATAAATACAGCAAATGTACACTCGTATCGTGCATTTCCTCTTTTAACGTGGTGTTTTCCAAAAAATGTGCAATGCATTGTGGGTAATTGGGAATGAGGCAAGGCCACGGAGGATCCTCAGATGCATTCTTGGTATTTTGGCCAAACGGAGGACTCAGTCATTGGGAGGAGGTGGGGTTTGGAACCATTTGGAACACACCTTTGGCAGCTGGTTTCCTCCAAAGGAGTTCACCCAAGGAATGATCCTGGCAATTGTGAAACAGCCAGTGAGTAGAATGAAGCCACAATGCCAGCTGTAGTGAAGCAGTGAGTTAGTCAAGTGGAGTGAAGTGTGGGGAAAAGGTTCCGCTGGAAGTAGACTATAAGTTCAAAATTAAACACCAGAAAGATTGTGATAGTCTATAAAAGGAAAAATACAATACATATTTTTCTTTGCGGACCAGGGTTGGGGACCCCTGCACCACATGCTATGGTATTAGTTCCAAGACTGACAACACTGACTTCTTAAGGATAAAAGTAGGACACTAGCTTAAAAAGACATATAAATACACGCAAAAGTTGTTTATAACTTTTACATGAAATGAATAAGCCAGCTACTAAAGTGCTAACTACATACTAAACTTCAGCCCAGCCTCATAACTCCAAAGAGATTATCTGAGTCTCAGGAGTCAGTAGGCTGTGCCTTCCAGACATGTTGTGTAACTAAAACGCTGCTCTGCTGAATAGACAGCGTTTGTTGTGGTTGCTGGCGATCAGGATGATGTATGAGATCTGTGAAACCACACATCACAGCAAACTCAGACTGACAGGAGAGCAGTGTGGCCAACATATTTGAGGGGGCCCAAATTGATACAAACGTCAACAATATGAATCACTGGAGAATACAGATAAATAAAAGTATAAGCTTCAGCACAATGGGGACTGTCTGCCACAAGGCCAACAGAATATACTGGGTTTTTTTTCACAGCCTGATCATCAAAACACAAAATGGCAGATACCACTATCGGTACTGCACAGGCCCATAACTTGTCTTAATGTCTGACAGAGAAGGAAGCATTCGGACGCCAAAGCTCCCCAGGCTTACGTCTGTGAGACCATCTGTATCTTGACATGATTATTTACAGTAAAAAGGAGTGGACGTTACCCATTCTGTTCATGCTTATTTGGAATAAAGTGAGAAGACAGTTCTATAGAGAGCTATGTAGAAGTTTTTATTTTTTTTATATAGAAGTATTTTCACACCTCCAGACTGACTTAATATTTTTTTAACAAAGATATGCCAATATAACTTACATTTTTGTATTAGGACAAACTAATGTAATAAGTCTACAAATTAATTTATGGCCAAAGAATGATACCAATGAAACTTGAGCATTAAGTTTACATAGAAATATATGTCAGATATACACATAGGAATAGTCTGAATACAAGCAATGAGACCCGAAGAGTTATTGAGGCTATTCTCACTTTCACAAAGTATTTCAAGCTTGCCACTGCTAACTGAACCCATTTCTGATCACTGTTAGGTCTTGTGATTCTTTGTGGGTTTTAAAGAAATGGTTGAACCACGGTTATTCCAGAGACAAGCTCTTCTGTCTCTGTGGACACCTCCAGCAGATCCAGAGTCTGCCCAGTGATTCATTGTCTCACTTTATTCAAGGAGATGTCAGGTTATAGGACTGCCCATGCCAGAGCCAGGCTTTATGTGTGGGAGTGATCTGAGAAGCAGAGGGTTTCAAATGCAGCTTGGTCTCAGAAAACAGTGTTTTTGTATTTTAGCATTGGGTTTCTTTGTTCTGTGCAGATGACATTTCAGATTTGCTTTGGCCAGTGATTTGATTCTTGTGAATGTGTTGCAGAGGCTGAAATGGAGAAGGCGAAAGATTTTATTTATGAACATGACTGAATGATTCAATTAATTTAAAAGTAGAACAAGAAATGTAGAGCTCAAGCTGACATCACCACCATAACACTTCCCCTGCTGCTTGTCATACTGTCATGTCAGGAACAAAGAGAGCACTGGAAGACACTGGCTTTATTTGAGATACATGAAACGAGGGATAAACACGGAGGGACAGAGGGAGTTCCAACTGAACAACAACAGGGTTGATGATTTGAGAGATCTTAAAGGGTCCGATGAATCTAGGAGAGAGTTTTCTAGATTCAGTTTTCAGTGGTATAGTCTTAGTGGATAGCCAAACCATCTGACCTTGAACATAGGGCGGAGCAGGAGTCCTGTGGCGGTCGGCGTAGTGCTTATTTTGTGCAGCAGTGCGACGCAGGGCCTTCTGTGTGTCAGACCACACTTTGTGGCACCTCCTGAGATGGAGATGGACAGAAGGCACAGCAATCTCCACTTCCTCCATAGGGAAAAGCGGGGGTTGATAGCCTAGAGCACATTCAAAGGGAGAGTGGCCTGTGGCCGAAGAGATAAAAGAGTTGTGAGAATACTCTACCCAAACAAGATGACTGCTCCAGGTAGTGGGATTGTTACCCACTATGCAGCGCAATGCAGCCTCCAGGTCGTGGTTGGTCCTTTCTGTTTGGCCATTGGTCTGGGGATGGAAGCCCGATGACAGACTGACTGTGGCTCCCAAGGCCTGACAGAAATTCTTCCAGACTTGCGAGACAAACTGAGGCCCACAGTCCGAGACTACGTCCTGAGGAATACCTGCTCGTAATTCTGCTCAGCTGGAGAGAGACGTCTGGAAAAAAAAGCACAAGGATGAAGTTTTTGGTCCGCCTGTTGTGACAGAACTGCCCCCACTCCCACATCGGATGCATCGACTTAATCTATAAACTGTTTAGATGGGTCTGGCTGAACAAGAACAGGAGCAGTAGAAAAGCGATGCTTGAGGTTAGCAAAGGCAGCAGAGGCTTCAGGGGTCCAACAGAAGGTGATACAGGATGATGTAAGTTTAGTGAGGGGAGCAGCAGTGCAACTTTAATCCTTGATAAAGCGGTGATAAAAATTGGCAAAACCCAAGAATCTTTGTAACTGTTGTAACAGCTTGAATCTTGCTGGATCTGCCTTTACCTGACCAGCTTCAATGATGTAACCCAAAAAGGAGACAGAATGACAATGGAATTCGCATTTTACTGCTTTTACAAACAGCTTGTTCTCAAGGAGGCGTTGTAGAACCTGGCGTACATGGATCGCGATGTTCTTCCTGGTTATGAGAAAAAACAAGAATGTCATCAAGGTAGACAAAAACAAAACGATTAAGGAAATCTCTGAGGACATCATTGATTAAAGCCTGAAAAACTGCAGGACCGTTCGTTAATCTGAAAGGCATCACCAGATATTCAAAATGGCCCAGAGGAGTGTTAAATGCCGTTTTCCTTTCATCCCCTTCTCTAATCCGAACCAGGTGATAGGCATTCCGCAAGTCGAGTTTTGTAAAGACTGTGGCCCCTTGGAGTGGTTCAAAGGCTGAAGAAATCAGAGGAAGTGGGTACTTGTTTTTTATAGTGAATTTGTTTAACCCGTGGTAATCAATACATGGTCTCAAAGTCTTGTCTTTCTTGTCCACAAAGAAAAACCCAGCACCGACGGGAGAAGAAGATGGACGTATAATACCTGCAGCTAGTGAGTCCTTTAGGTAAGTCTCCATTGCTTCTATTTCAGGTCGGGAGAGATTGTACAGGCGTCCAGTAGGAAGTGGTGCACCAGGTAGGAGTTCAATAGAGCAATCGTAGGGACGGTGTGGAGGAAGAGACAGGGCCCGTTCTTTAGTGAAGACTTCAGCTAAGTTGTGGTATTCTGTGGGAACATTGGAAAGGTCAGGAAGTTTGGATTTAAGTTCTCTGGCTCCCTATGTAGGTGGCATGGCAGAATGAATACAAGCAACATGACAAAATGTACTCCAACTAACAATTTTGCTTGCAGACCAGTCAATTTGGGGATTACACAGTTTAAGCCAAGGAAAACCCAAAACCAATGGACACTGAGGAGAATTAAACACATAGTACCGCATAGACTCATGGTGATTGCCAGAAAGGACAAGATGAATGGGTTCAGTTTGATGACTCACATAGGCTAAAAGTTTGCCATTAAGAGCACTCACCCGGCTGACCTCCGGCAGGGGTTCGGTGACTATATCAGCTTGACGGATCAGATTAGTATCCAGGAAACTCTGTTCTGCTCCAGAATCAATCAGTGCTTGGAGTGGAAGGTTCTGTTGCTGGTAGTTGAGCGTCGCAGGAACCAGAAGTCGTGGGTATTGAGATTCAGGAGACTTGCTCATCAGTACTCCCACTTCTACTGATGAACTGGACCTTTTGGGGCAAACAGGACAGGTTCTAAGGAAATGGCCCAATTGGCCGCAATAAATGCATTCACCAGCAGTGATTCTCCGATTACGTTCAGCTGCGTTCAGGTGAGTACGGCCCAGCTGCATGGGTTCTTCCAGGGAGGGAGCTGGAGTTGTGGGAACAGGTGGAGGGGCGCCATCATGAGTTCTGACAGGTGGTACGGACCTTGGGAGGATGCGCTGAGTCCTGGAGTCTCTCTCCCGCCTTCTCTCGATGGTCTAGGCGAATGGACAAAGTGATTAAAGAGTCCAAGGAGCTAGGTTCATCTCTTAAGGCTATCTCATCCTTCATGAATTCAGAAAGACCATATAAAAATACCCCTCTCAAAGCCTGTTCATCCCAACCAGATTCAGCAGCTAAAATCCTGAACTTGACAGAATAATCAGCAACACTTCTTTGGCCCTGGCGGAGATTGAGTAAACGTTTGGCAGCATCTGCAGCTACCTCTGGATGGGCAAATACTTTTTTAAATTCTTCCACAAAATTAGAGTAGGATATTGATCTTGTCCCAGCCATGCCAAAAAACACTTCGGCCCAGTCTAGAGCTCTTCCTCTTAATAAACCAGTTATGTACGATACCTTAGCACAGTCTTAAGCGAAGGTCTGACATTGACAGTCGAACACCAGAGAGCATTGAAGCAAAAATTCTTTACATTTTCCTAAATCACCTCCAAAGGGCTCAGGAGCAGGAACAGGTGACTCACAGGCTGGGTTAATGGACTGAACAGCACTTGCAGAGGGTTGGCTTGGCGTGGAAGCTGAAGGGGGAGACAACTGATCAGCAATATTTTTGACAAGATGGCCAATCTGGTTACTGTTGAGTTTCCATGAGGCGTTGGAGTAATTGGTGGTGCTGTCCAATCAAACTCCCATGACTGGAAATAGCGTGTTGGACTGAGTCTGCGTCTGCTGGGTCCATGTTGGCTAGATCGTACTGTCATGACTCAACGAGGAAATGACCCAAAATGCGGACAAGCCAGAACTCAGAATAAATAGTTTATTGAACAGAAAAAAGTAAGAGCTGGTCCCAGGGGTCAGAGGCAGGCTGGTCTTGAAATTGCAGGTGAGTGGAACAGGAGAACAGGCTGGAACTGGCTGGAGTAAGCAGAACTGGCCGGGCCAGGAGCTGGAGCAGGAAAAAGACAGATACAGGTAAGTGTTGGTCAAAAACACAGACAAAATGGTCTCTCAAAAAAGGCCTGAGCTGTAGTTCACCACGTAGGGAGACTGACGATCTGGCAGAGACGATGAGGAAGACCCAGGCTTGTATACTGCTTGTAGTGATGAGTAGATTGGATGCAGGTGTGCAGGCCAGCCCTGGAGCAGCAGGAGAGGGGAAAACAAGGGGGAGCGGAACACAGGAAAAACAGAAAACCTGGAGTGTACCATGACATGGCCCCTATCTGAGGCTATGACTTTTTAAATCTATGTTTTAAAAAAGAGATCTGTTGTTAGTGCAGCTGTGTGTTTGTGCTTTCAAGAAACAGTTTCGGCACCTCAACAGAATTATCACAGCTTTTCACAGGCTTCTGTATCTCCAGATGAAAAGGGAAAGCCTAGAAGTACGGTGCAAAAGGAAAAAAAATGCCTGCACATGTGTCATTCTGGACACCGTCCATTCAAAATGTGGTTTATATTCAAGAGTGTGCTCTGTGATAATGAGCTCTATTTCTGGCAGAAGTCTTTTCTCTCATCCATGAGAAAGAATCTATGCAGCATGCACAACCAACAAACACAGAGACCTAAAACTGCTGCGCCTGCCACTTGCTGTTTTACTGTTTTATTTTGTTTTCTCCACCTTAAACACTGCACATCCTTACAAACACACTCATCCATGCAGCTATATTACTGACCACCATGCAGATCTTAATATATTCTGTTGTCTGTTCAAACCATGTCTCACTTTTTGTCACGGCTGTTGCAAGGTAGAGACACGACTGGCATCAGCATGTCTGTGTTCAAGGGCCATAGAGCCGTCTACAGTAAATATTCCTGTGTGCTCTAATATATATAATTTATATATATATATATATATATATAATGTAATATATAGTTGTGTCCTGTCAAAGTTTAATCACTTTGGCCTGCTGTTTTACACTGTGGCAAGTGATGACAGCATGCGGTGAAAGGACTAATTAACTGAATGCGTTTAATTGCTGTTTTGGCCTTACAAACATAGGCATAACAAAGTCACCATAACCAAAGCCACGTTGCTGCAAAGAATTTGCTAGAATTGATTTAATTCTCTTACGGCACTGTCAAGTTATCATTGTAGTCTGGGCCAAAAACTAGCCCACAGGGAACTGTCCTGGTTCTTACAAATTGCCATGTCTGCCCTGATCATTGTGGAGAACGATAGAAGTCACAGCATCACAGTGTTGACACTGTTTTGTACAGTGACTCCATGAGCCCCATATATCATCATCTAATCCAGTCTTCAGTTAATTGTTGGAAATGATCTCAGACTCTTATATTGCAGTCATTTAGTGTCAGAGTGCAATAAAAACTTTCTTTATTGCTCTTTTAAGTGCTAGAAGTCATGATTGGAGTCATTTTGAACAGAGTGACAGACCAAATTGTCTTTTATATTGTTGGCTTCATACAGTGATCCTTCACATTGACAGCATGTTATCTTTTCTCCTCCACAGTCTTTGTACTGTACTATTCTGAGGTGTGAATCTTGTGAAAAACTGTTTGTGTTTAGGAATACACAGCCAACTTCACACTGTGCCAATGAGTTAACTTTTTTCTGATTATTCTAAAAAGAAATGTGGAAAAGTGAGTCTTCATCTTACTTAATTTTGTAGAAAAAAATCATTTACTGGGGTATACAGTAGCTGAGTGGTTAAAACTCCAGCTTCACAGAAAGATCATATATGTAATATATAGTTGTGTCCTGTCCGGGAGATTGTGGGTTTGATCCCCAGGCCGGCTAACACTCGATCTTTCTGAGGAGTCCGCATGTCCTCCCTGTGTTACTGTGCGTTTTCTCAGGGTTCTCCGACTTCCTCCCACCGTCCAAAGACATGCATGCATGTATAGGTGAATTGATGACTCTAAAAAGTGCCCCTAGTGGATGAATGTGAGAGTGAATGGTTGTCTGGCAGTGTCTGCGTCTAAGCCCTGCGACTAACTGGCAATTGTCCAGGGCGTACCCCGCCTCAGGCTCAAAGCTTCTGGAATAGGCTCAAGCCACCCACAACCCCTAACAGGGATCAAGCGGTAGAAGATAAATTAATTTGTTTTACTCTAAGGTAGATTAAATGCAGAAATAATATTAAAGCTACAGTTGTGTCAGTGAAAGTTGATTAAATCTGAATAAAAAAATCTGACTAAAAGCAGTCACTTTATCTCATTATCTTAATGTCTGTAAATATAATTTGGCTCTACCACAGGAAAACATATTTTCACACACTGCGAACCCAGACTCAGTAAAAATACTCATTTAATGGCTGCTGCATGACTCCAACACTATCAACACTCACAATTAAATACAATGCAATTAAACACACATACAACTTCTTTACATAGGAAGTTAGTTAGTCGTCTTTATCTATCATGAAATGCTCTAAAAGTTATGATAAAATGAATGTCTACTTTGATTTAGAGACACTGAAGTAAGGATTAGAGAAAGAGAGATGGGCTATTCATTAAGTTCCTGTTAAAATCCATGCTGCTAAATTTTGCACAAGCTAGCAACAATTTAGGGCAGATTTAATAAACCAGGGAAAAGGGAATCGGAATAGTCAACCTGAGACAATATCTTTTTTTTTCTTCTCAGTTTTGAAAGTTTTCTTCAATGATTATTATACTTTTTTTTTTTTTTACTTAATGTGTAGAATGGCAGTCAAGGGACATGAACTGGTCAACACCCACGTTTCTGAGGCAGATGGCAGAGGCTCATCAGTGCTTCATCACCTCTTGCATCTCATCAGAAGGAATAACTCCAGCAGAAACTCATTTTTCTCATAAAGTAGGATCAACACGTTTGGCTGGCCAGCAGGTGTTAAGAGAGCTATCACTAAATGACCAAGAGGGACCATACAACAAAAATAAAATAGATCCCAAAACTCCACATGACAGAGTGGTAACAGACATAA
>JAWCTZ010000476.1:0-40056 GCA_036850595.1 Rhyacichthys aspro | reverse complement strand
CATGCAGTAATGTCACCTGTCTATCTATATTACGAATAGACTAAACAAAAACACAAATTTAATGTCAAAACTCAATATCAGAGAGGCATGTTCAAAATTGGTCTCTACTAGGGATGAAATATCTATTAAAATCTATCTATTTAAATATGATAATTATAGAAGAGGAAATAAGTGTCTAAAGTTAAAACTCATTAATGTTCATTTGCTAGTCAGTACCTTTCAGCTTATTCCCATCAGGGAGTTGCCAAAGCAAAGTAGTTTGCATGTGTAGCTTGGCAGTGTTTTTGTTTTTGTTTGTTTGTTTTTACGTCAGATGCCCTTCTTGATGCAATCCTCTCTATTTTACCCGGGCTTGGGACCGGCTCAAACTGTGACCGAGGCTGGAGTTGCTCCTCAGGGAATTCAAACCCCAAATCTCTTGCACCAAAGTCAGACGTACTAACCTTTTTACCACAGAGGAGCTGAATTAAAGTTCCTTAGCTAACCAGACAATTCATGCCTTACCAATGAATGATACAAATGACTACAAAGTCTGTGCTTTTGTCCACACTGAATTTACTACTAATGATCTACTGTATAATAAGTAATGTGAACACATGTTTTTGTACATGTTGATAACAAAGAGGAAACTGGTAGAAAATTCCATCAATAATACGTGAGCACAAGGACAAGCAAGTCAGAAGGAAACAGATCCAGGTCGTCTCCACAACAACAGAGGCCCACACTATCCATCAGTGAGAGTGTGTCAGGAAAAATAAATGGTATGTACGAGGCTGAGGAGGGTGAGTCATCTATCTGAGCATGAGCACGAGGCGTCTGCTGCAGGTACAAGTGTCTTTGTGAAAAAAGCTTTGGTCAAGTTAAGCCTGAACTGACAGTGCCCAATACAATACAAATTTGAAAGTCTGAATTTAAGTCAATGACAGCTGAGTTGTCTAACGATCAAACCAATTTGAGGAAAACCTGTCCTTCCACAAAGTTACTGTAATACATTCTTTAAAAGGTCACTAAAATAGTCAGGCTTACTTTCTGTTCAGTTCAGACAGTGGCACTGACCAGAATGTAACACAGCTTTTATCAAAGTAGCCCTTGAAATCCTACTTCAAAAATCTGAAAGATTTCAACAATAAAAATAAGTCTGGTCTATCAACAATCCTTTTAAATTGTATTTTATAAGTGTATTTTGGAATTTTTGAAAAAGAAATGAAAGAAAATGCAAATTATCCCAATTCTAATAAACTTTATATTATATTAACAATAAAAAATTGAAAACTCTAAAACGTTCTGATTGTCATGTTTAACTTCACATAATTTTATTTAATTATAAAAGATTAGAGGACAAAGTTTTACATTTGAATCCCTCTCTTTCTGCCAAGTATCTGACTCTTGTATGGCTTTGTGTGACCAGGTTCAAGCCTACCTTCAGGGGGCATGAGGGTCTTGTTGTTCTGTGCACACCAGCCCACTGGATGCAGCTCAGCGGTCATGACATCACACCAGAAGTCAGCCTTACGGTCCTCACCGTAGCCGCTAAAACGCAAGAGCAGCAGCTGGCCACATGTGGTGATGATTGTGGCCACCCAGTATGTGTCCGGGTTGCTCTTATTGGCCACTTCTAACTTCATTCCCGGCTGGAAGCTGCTTTGCAGGCTAATCTCCACCTAGGCACAGATATAACTATTATTCACTTATTATCAAGATATCAAAAGACAGTTTCAAACCAGATCCTGTTTTATAACATATGTTTTAGATTTTTTGTTTGAAAATGGAAAACTCAAATAAGCTAAACTAACAAATTGGGTGAACAGTCTTTTAGCTCAGCAAACTGTTAACTTCTAGAAGCCAGACTCCAGAGTTTGTTCAGAGGAATAGGCGAATTAATATGTAAGACATCATGGAATAAAACCTTGGTCAGTGCATTTCTACCATAGCCACAGGCTGCCATATAGGTCTGAGAACACTGTAAAGCCCAACAGGATGTTCATATTCAACACACACACACACACACACACACAAGTGAATGGAAAAGCCAACATCTTAGAAATAAACACAATGCAAATGGCCCTGTGATTTCCTGCTACAACAATGCAAACGTGCTACATCACTCGGGCAGCTTATGTAAGAGGCAGAGCGACCGTTAGGGCTAGCCTCAGCTCTGAATACTGGCTGCATGTGTGTGTAGTGGCCCAAGAGAAATCACTGTTTCAATTTGTCCAGCAAGAGGAAGGACTGCACTTTACTGAATCACATTTTTTCTGGGGAATTCATGGTCCGTTTGCCAGTGACTCAATCCACTTACCAACAAGGCAATTTAGCTTCCCGAGAGACCACAGTCGCGCAAATCACCACACAATGAGTTTGTCTGACACTGGGGCTCTCATAAAACACATCTTTTAACCTCATTACATACAACACTCAAGAGTGATATAAGGGGCTGAAATACTGATCCACTTGTTTAAATGTTACATTAGAGCCCTCTCCACATTTAGAGACTGAAGCAGAAAGCTTTCTCGTCAGACCGCTGCTCCATAGGTCAAACAGAGGCAGCTGAAGAGGATAAAATCTCACATCATCAACCGCACTCACCCATCTGGCCCTGTCCTGTGATGTAATGTGTTAACAGAGGCCTGTGCTTTTCATTAGTTTGATATCATTTAGGCAATTAAGTGCAATGTGTATTCTGACACAGCTAAATTGTATATTTGTGTTTAAATGTGGGTAAATTATCTACATACATATACATGGGTAACATAAAATGGCAATTAATTAAGTATGCATGTTTGAATTATACAGTTATTGAACAAGGTGTTATATTTGAAACAACCACTTCAATTTAGACTTCTCAGCTGACTTGAACTAAAATATGAAAGCAAGCTGTTTTCTAATTCAATGCGCACCCAACATCAGTTTTATCCCACTGAGTCAGAGTGGACTAACGTGACAAGACAGATTGTCTGTTCTGCAGTACATAGGCCTTTCCCAATCGGCTCCCTATACCTTAGCCCTACACTTGATTTGGATTCATATAAGCAATCTGCCACACTAAAGGCCGAGTGGCTTATTAGACTGTCCAGAGTCTGTGCCTCCAGACAAATAAAGTTTATTGTGGAAGCATACGACTCTAAACCTAAACATGTAATACTATTCTGCAGGCATATGAAGTAAACATGAGATAGTTTTAGGATCACATATTTGTTTCCTGGTCTAGGAAAAATCCAGACTTGTAAGACTGAATTGTTTGCCACTTTTAATTTTAAATGCAAAAACATCTCCGCTGCATGACCGTCACAGAAAATGCACATTAAACGTCTTCAATTTCTGACATATCTTACCTTCTAATTTTTAAACAACATTATCAAGAGCCTAATGGATTTGCCACTTGCACTTGCTGTGTAACCGTGGTGACAGAGAGGACCTGCTCCCGTCAGAGCGAGGGAGGGGGTTCAACAGGGAGTGCACGAGTTAGTTACTGATCAAAGCATCTCCATTCAGCTGCAAGTGTTACTACACACTGAGGGAACTCAAGGGTGGAGTGGAAATGGGTAGGGATTAGTTTCGAAAAGGCCCGGTCTGTTCTACAGTACTATCACTTCACCATCATCATACTTAAAAAAATAGCTGGCTGGTGATTGGATTTATCACCTGTGACCGCAGTTTTATCCAATCAGAGCAACGCCATTTTGAAAACATTACTAGTGGTAAAACAAAGTACATAGTAAACATAGTAAAATAGTAAAATGTGGCTTTTTCTCAATGGCAATTCATTGAAGTTAGAACAAAGAATGAAAGAAAATTAATATTACAAACACTCTACACTGTACGTCCTTGTCACATGCAAAAATTGCATTTCTCACTCATCTCAAAACATACATTGACAGTGGTTAATATATTACTTCATTACTGTGAACATAAACATACAGGCACACATTCTTCTTTCACAAACAGTTAAGTTAAGCAGTGAAAGTAGACTTATCAAATGCTGAAAATGGGTTAGTTTCCTTTTTTTTTTTATTATATCCAACAGAGCATATTTTCCTTCTTGCATCAGTAACAAGTAAACAATGGCACAGAGTCATAGGTAAAACTGGCAATGTTTGTCAAACAACTTGTGTGTCATGAGGAAGCAGAGCCAATCAGAGCCTGTTGGACAGCCTCAGTTCAGCCATGTCAACGCCTGACTCTTTTCAATATGTCATTAAAGGATTTTTGCATATTGTACTAAGCTACAAAGCTGTATTTTAAGGATCAGTGTGGGATGGGAAAAAAGTGGGAGCTGCAGATGATATTGGGCGCTTACATGTTTAAAGTTAGTGTGTGGGGCAGCACTGCCCCCCTTCTCCTCAATGTACTCCTCCCAGTTAAACTCGGCCTCATCCTCCATGGAATCTGCATATACAAACACAATCTCTTGTTAAACATCTTGTTGGACAGCATTTTCACATGCATGAAACAGCATACAAATAAATACAGTTCCCGGAAAAATTTTATTAAATATCTCAAATGATGTAAAATGTGAACGTAATCAAACACTTTCAAATTTGTAATTTGATATAAACGTAAATCACAAAGTAAAAACATTGCTTGGCTTAAGTACCTGCTCCAACTTACCTTCATGGGCCACTAATGATTTAATACATAACAAAATGATGTCTATATGATTTACTTTACTTGTTTAACATTTCAGCACAGCTCATAGAACCGTTAATGTAAAGTTATACTGATAAACTTACCTGTGTTCAACTCTTCTTCTTTGCCGTTGGTCGGACTGCGTGACTTAACCTCTGTAACGGCTAAATGCTGCTCCTGGATGGGAGACTGCATTTTTAAATTTAGTCCTGGTGAGCAGATCCCTCTGACTCCTGGAGTTTTAAATCTTACTCAGTGCATCTCTTTACTTCTGCAAGACACCTAGGACAGAGACAATTAAATAAATATACACACTCTCCACGGTTCTGGTTCTATGATACATCTTCAGTGATAAAAATCTTAATATATACATCCTGGAACTAAAAAAAGAAAAAGAGTGAATGTTAGAAAAACGGTTGTTGTAACTATCTAGGAATAGTATTCGCACACCAACACAAAACTCCATCTGATAACCACTCAGAGTCAAACAAAGTAGAAGAACAGGAACGAGAGCTACAAGACAACAATCAGTCAAATTACCCAAAGATATTTACCTGAGCTATACTAAAACATGCATAACAGCGTTTGTAAGTAAAAGAGGAATCATGGTAACAAAAAGAACCTTTTATGATCTACTGTTTTTTTTAAACGTATGTCTGCTTTAATGGCATTAAGTCAATTCTGTAAATACATGTTAACTGTAATTTAAATATTTCTGAAAACCACCCCCCTTGTCTGATTAGTCAAATCAGCATGAAACACTTCACTCTAATGCACATTTGTTAGTGCTGTTTTTCTCATCTCCCTAAACTTGCTGACACATTGCTTCACACACTATCAAAACTGTGCTCCTATGAATTACTGCGAAACAAAGACGGGATTCTTAAATCGGAGTAACTTCCAAAGCTGCGGTAGCTTATGGATGTCTTGTAAACAATTAGATCACTGGTCCAGTTTATGGCAGACGAAATGAATGATTTTATAATAAGCCTAAGTCTAAATAATATCAGCTAAACTTAGCACGGTGTCTATTATTTAAGATGAAAAGCGCAAAGTGGAAAGCTTGATATTACAGAGGCCTTCAGTGTGACGAAAGGGTCCAGTTATTGTGACAAATAAAAAAATTCACTGCCATATTTTAATTAAAAAATACATATATACTCAAGGGTTGCCTCAACAGCTCATACAGTGCTTATACTATATCATTGCCACGCTCTCCTTCACTTCTTGTATCTGTTTTCATCAAAAAAACAAAAAACAAAAGACAGAATATATTCCTTCTTCTAAACTGGCTTTAAATACTGAGTGGTGTGGTCAACACAACCGTATAAATTAGTTTAAAGAAAAGGTTTGTAGATCAGACCACCAACAAAATCTGTCACTCTTTTCAATTGATGTTTACCAAATGATTAAGAGAAGAGAGACAAATGGAGAGAAGAGTTAAACGGGTGATCTGAAGGGAGCCTTTTTCTCTTCTCTCCATTTGTCTCTCTTCTCTTAAGTAAAAAATTAGTAGAGTGGTCATAAACTAACCCCAAAATTGAACGAGACAGAAAGTGCTTGTGTTAGGGATATTTACAATACAGATCTGTGAGGCTACAAACTGTGACAGTCTCCACAAGCTCCCCAGTGTGCTTGTGTGTGCCACCCCCCACCACACTCATACATACACCCCCCTGCTGTCCCACTGTGGCATACATCCACTGCGTAAACAACAAGCTGAGCTAATTTCGCTCACATGACGCTGCTCACTGCCCTTCTCCCCTTCTCCCCTCACAGCCTTTCAGTTTTTTTTTTGCCTAAGTGGACTACAGTTTTCAGGGGCATTGACACAGCACTCCTTAAAACTCATCAAATAACTGCTACAACCTGGTTTTCCCCTGAAAATTCCCCTAAAATGTTTATGTGTCACACACAAAATAAAGCCATTACTTCTTCTTTTGATAAACTTTATTTCTACACAATTTATAATTTATAATTATGAGTATATGTCTGTCTGAAGGTCATTATACTTAGTTTTACTGGCACTTTCAATATAAACCCACAGCTAAAGGAAATGTGTCACTATTCAAATACTTATGGACCACATTGCTCATTTCACAAAAAATCACCATGATGTGGTTGCTTGCTTTGCAAACATAGAAAGGTCACATGCTTTATCTCTTGTAAATCCTAGTTATGCAGTGAGTTGGTCACATGTTCAGTGTCCACGTCACCCGAAAATTACCTTACTTTCTCTTAGTATTATTTTCTCTTCATAAGAGCTTTGAGTTCCTGTAATATTCTTTTATGCTCTGTCTGAACTTTGGGAACAGAGATTTCAAGAGAATCACTTTTAGCTAACTATAAGTCCATTTCTATGTTGTTTCTATGAGATGTTGTGTCAGTGTTTACCACTGATCTCAGTTTTCATCACGGAAAAAAGACTTCTACTATTAGTTGTAGGTAATGCTCATCAGCCTGCAGTGTATGACAGAAGCTGCCCAGATTGAGCACCAGGGATTATGACCTGGGAAGGTTAATCTCAAATACAGGACATTTGTGCCCCCATGGTCTCAGATTGAGCACAGGCTTTTATTGATTAGCCCCCGATGGGAGCGCTGGGCATCCACGTGTTGTCCTGCCTTTCCCTAAACCCATCCTGCCAAAGATTTAATGGGGGATTTAGGAGATTAACTACCACTGCATGGTCTTGGGTTTTATTGCATTACTCACTATTAGGCCCTCCTCTTTCACATTCAATTCTTCGGAGTCTGAACAAATTCTCCTCCATTTATTACTATTAACTCTTGTTCACATCATTATCATCCAAGCCCATTTGCATAAAACCAGCAAACTATGAAATACTAACAGCAGGTGAACTGTACACAAAAGATGAAAGGACATAGAGCGTCCTTTACACCACTTTCTGCTTTTTCTTTGTAATTGTCCTTGTGAAGAAACATTCAAAGGAACATTAACATACAATGGCTTATCAAAAACAGCTAAATGATTACGAATGGCCTTTGGGTTGTTCAGCCAACAGCCCAACAATGAAGCTCCTATTTCCATTACACCTCAATGTCATTTCCCCCTCTTTTTAAAGCTGTCTTCACATCCTTTTCTGCGTCTGCATGGAAAATGGATCTTGGGAAGAACAAGAAGTATGATTTATTCATGGAGTCTACTTATTGGGGCTTTATTGTTTGAGTTCATTATAGTGACAATTTTAATCTGGAGGAGGAATCCTTGGGAATAATACAAAGCGGTATCCTGCAAAACCCGGATTTACAGAGCAAAGAAAGAGAGAGAAATGAACCAGATGCGCACGGTTTAACCCAATTATGCGCCTAATCATTGGAAATTCAGGCAGTGAGACAATGTGAAAAATGCATTTTTTTAATCGTGGAATTATCAACAAGTTTGCGTAAAGGTGGAAAAATACTAAGGGTTTTGTCTCGCGTTGCTTTGACTACAATAATACAAAAAACAAAAAAGAGAGCTGTCGAATGAGCTTTTCGTGATAAAAGTGAAAGAGGAAACGTAAGTGCACACGAGGAAGATGAGGCAGAGGGGGGTGTAGCCGAACAGCAGGCTGACTGGCACACTGCTCATGTACTTTGCACACTCAAAACTGCAGCGGAAAAAAACTCCCATCAAGCTGCCAAATTCACACGTTGGATTTAATTCATTAAACATTGAGTATTTCCATCAAAAGAAACCAAATTGGTGGCGCTAGCTACTATCGTTTTATTTTTTCCTCGTTCAAAGATTTTAAGGCGCAGTTTTTCCTATACGAACACCATAACCCGCCATGTTGAAAGTGCTTTGACATTTTGGCAGTGTCTGGGATTTTCCGAGGACTTTACGTACCTACAGAAAACACCACACGAGACGTTTAAAAACGAAAGACAAACAGAGAAATGGGTGATTTTAAACATTAGTCTCCAGGCTTCATGGTAAACTAACGGCTTAACAGTAAACAAAATTGCGTAATATGCACTGGATATATTAGAATATATTTTAAGATGATTTAAGACACTTTAACAAAATCGATTACATTTGCGCTGTCTTTATTCAAGTAATTAAATAAAACGCACAGGGATAAGAGAAAACAACGTAAAAAAAAACTAAGTGCCTGAGAGCCGGGAGCCAGTGTCCTTCCTACCGTTGAAAGCTGTTCGTTGCGCAGCGTGAGACACTTTGGACAAGTTGAGCTCTTGAACAAACGCTCGTCACTATTTTCTCGTTTCTACAGAAACAGCCTCGGGAGCACTTCAGGGTTTTAAGCGGAGGAGGAAAAACGAACTCAACTCGTGTTTATTTCGTCGCCAGAGCGAAAATAACAAAGAATATGGCCACGTAAAGACGCGCGGGGATCGTGGAGTCGTCACCTGTCTTACCTGTCCAAGTTTTTGTCGCCTCTCCTTCTCTCGTGCCCCTGTTCTTTTCCTCTCCTCGTTCGCGTGAGTCCGAGCAGAGCAACGCAAGCGACGTCTTTCAGCTGCTGCTGCCCCCGTTCCAATATGGCATCTTTCATCTGCGCATGTCCAAAAACATCTACAGAAATTTCCAAGCCAACTCCTTCATTGACCTTTAAGTGTAGCTTAAATGTTTCTCCTTTGTGTTAAAAGGGGTTTTAAGTTTTGACAGTTGTTTTTTACCATTAGAAATCCATCGCCCTATTACCTTTTATATAGTTTATCTATAGTGGGCTATAGATATGAATTTGACACTTTCGACAAAGAATGGCTTAGAAAATCAAAGGATTAAAAAATTCATGTCTTCCCTATGTTAACTAAAACTATGAATTGTGTCCCTTTCATTTGAATCCAGTCCTTGGTGAGACGAAAAACAGACAAAATGCAGTTCTCTTTGCACAGACTGAAAGCAATTGTGTTTGATACTTTACTGATATTTCAATTGATAATTATACCCACTCATCTTCTAAATAACCCATGTGTACGTTTTTTTAATTGAATCATGGAGCTTTATTTGTAAAAGTCAACAGTATCCTCTAGTGGTAAGAGCGCTCTTCACCACTTGAAGCGCAGTCATGCATGTCTTTAGTTCAAGGGTGAGTATTTTAAACATTGAACACAAGGAAATATGACACGAGAGAAGTTTATGGTTTTATGGCTTCAAGGTCACTCAAACTCCAGACTGAAAGTGAAACTCCTTTAATTATGGTCCGTAAAACATGAGTCTTAAAGAAGCACTTTGTTACAGAGGGATTTAACGCATGTGTCATGTCAGTCTGCATAAAAATAAACTATGCCCAGATTATATTAAGAGAAAAAGACGCTCGACCAAAGGTTTAGTTTCCTCCTCAACACCAAATATAACCCTTGATGAAGAATATCATCTTGATTAGATTTATAGTCTCTAATTGCAGCTCAGAAGGCCCCGAGTCCTCCGATCCTCAATGACCGAGGGGGTCACATAGCCTACGTCACTGACCGCAGATAACCGAATAACCATTTTGTTGTGATACTTGTCCGATGGGGACGAACGACGTGTTGTGTCAGTGTTGTCAGATGTTTGATGACAGCTCTTGACTCTTAAAAAACAGAAAAGAGTGATGAAGACGTGACAAGAGGAGCTGACGGTGTGACGGAGCAGGAGGAACAGATGGTTCAAGCGTGTGCCGCGCTTCATTAATCTGCCAAAGAAGAAGCTTTTCCAAGCGCGCACTGGAAAGGATTATGGCTGCCTTTTACGCGCACGCACACAACAAACACAGTTCCGAGGTGTGCGCCAGCCCACAACTCGCTTGCACGAGGCTCAACACTTTTGTTTGAATAGATACTTTTGTGTTTTAATTACTATTTTTAGTTATTAGTTATCTGGCTAAGCTGGCATTAAAGCAGCACAATGACTTATTCTGTTAATACATGGTGCCTGAAAATAAATTTAAAAAAGTAGCCCAAATGAAATTTTATTGTTTCTCAATACTAAACAGAGAGCTGCTTTTACAAGACAGAGTGCGCCTAATTTGACTGCTCTGATCGGAGACTCCACAACCTAAATAAACATTTTGAAAGGAAGAGTCCTGTGTGTTTGCAGCAGCATTTGTCTTCTTTAGTGACTGAGTAGGCTTACACATCCTGCAATGTTCCATATTGTTGAGTGGTCCATGGGTGTAATCCAGTATGCTACTTCTTTGTTAAATGTTGCTAAATTGTCTTCGTGGTTCATCAGTTTTGGGGAAGGACTATTTAGTTAAACATCTTCAATGGAATGCACTTAAAGTGAAAATGCTAATTATAATTAACTAATTATAAATGTATTGGTAGGCTATAGGCTAAATGCTATAGTGAGAGAGTGTCAATAGGTCAGTGCGTTTCATTTTAGATATCATAGGCTACATGACGTAATGTTACCCTGATCTGTCAGATGGATTGGGCTACCTATTAAAAATAATTTTGTTCAAACATGTCAAACATTGAGGACACCGAGAGACATGTAGGCTATAATGGGAAGAAAAACTTAGAAACTTGTGTAGGCCTGTCCATTTCGTATTCAGGACGTGTTCCCAGAAGTACTGTATAATACAGCTATAATGATCTTTTCAGCACAGAACTGCTTTTACCTCAGGGATTAATGCCAAGACAGCTTTTACAACCTATTCACGTGAGCGCCGATGAGCCGCGCACGCACCAGGGCGCGCCACTGGAGCTTTTGAGGAGACACAAAAGATCTGAGGAGTCTTGCGATCAATGATTTTTGGTGCGTCAAAACAGCAAATACCCCCGGAAGTGAGAATAGACCCTCAAAATAAACAGCCAAGGTGAAAGCCAAATAAGGGTCATTTCATACAATAGAACTAGCCCAAAATCACAGAGAAATGCTATAATCATCTAATAGATAGCTACAGTAGCCTGCATACTTGATTTTAGCATATTATAACTCACAAAGTAGGCTAATGGTAGAATTTCCCCTGGATAGAGGAAAAATATTGAATAGGCAGAATTACAACTAATCTACTGCAAAAAGCCTACATAGGATCATAAGGATACACGTTTATTTCGTTATAATAAATATAAAAAGAGAAACTTGAAATTATGTTCATGTTTGTGCGCGTTTATGTGAAGTTTATCACAGAGTACAAGTGTCATTTCTGACTTGCCCTTCAACACAGCCCTTTTATTTTGATAGGTAAACCCGGAAGTGTTTCTCGTGTTTTTTCTTTGACTGATGTTTTCGTTTTCCTAAACATGGACGGTAGTGAGTTGATGTGTGTTTTCTTGCTCTAAATGAGATCATGTCGCTTCAGTTTCTGTCAACATCTCAGTCCATTTTCCTGAAATCACTGACGAGACGCGAACAAGCGGCTGGTATTTTTAGCGCAGAAGGCTAAATCCGCTGAGGCTTTTTGTTTCTTTTTTGCCTCGTTGGCGTTGTTTTGGTCTTTCCAATATGGACATGTACGGATACAGCGAAGTGTTCTTGGTCAAGAGGTTTTTGGAGCCTGCTCTTGACGTGACGAACATGTCGGACATCAACAAGGCGAGTCCTCACGGCTGTGACAACGGCGCATTGACGGACAGGTTCGGGGTGTTGATCCAGGGACTGCTCGGTATCATCGCCTTTAGCACTCTGATGTGTGAGTTTGCGACATTTCCTCTGCCCCATCACATCGTTATTACTACAGTAGTTATTAACTTGTTGGATGCAGGAATCATAGACAACATAAATGTATGTTTAAAGGGTTAGTAGTCCACGTGGCGCAGTGTTTACGCTGTTTTATTCGGATATATTTATTGCACCGATCCCTACAGAAAAAAACAACACCTCACTCTTATGTTGTTAATGGTTTATAGCAAAACATTTTATATAGACAGTAACATAAAGCATTGTACAGCTATATTATCTTCGTCCTATATAAGATGTCAACAAACATTTACTTTTCAAAACTGTTTGCTGACAGTGTCTTAAAGGTACTTTCAAGTAGAAGGCCAAATCAGATACAACCACAAGTTCATCCACGTCTTAAAAGCAAAAAAAAAAAAAGCAAAAAAAAAAGAATTAACTAAGTTGCATATCATGTAGATTTTTGAGCCCATCGCCATCTTTAATTCACATACGCTTGTTCAATAAAAATGTGGAAAACCCTACACCCTGGGTTTATTGTGATGAGTCAGTAACACCAAAACAAGACGCTCATTGACACTCACACTGTGGACTTTGGATGCTTAAACAATGGCCATTCTCTACTAAATGACTTGTGATTCTGAGGCAGCTGACATGCAGATTGCTGGCATGTCTTATCAGCTCTGGCACCTAGGATTTTACTGTCACTGATACCAAGGACACTGTTGAAAAGTAGTGTGGGACTGATATCTAGGTCGCTGTCTGAGATCTCCAAGAAATGTCACATGTTCTCGGTGGGCCTTGTAACTCTCTGTTGAGGAAATGAATGGTGAAACTATAGATTTGCACCATGTGATAAAACCCAAGGGTATATGTTGTCAGATGTCTGTGGCTGTATACAATAGCATATGATCTTTGGTGTGGGGTGACAAAGGTGAAGATAATTGAACAGCCAGGTCCAGAGTAGTGTTAGCAAATTACACCACAGATCAATGAGCCCTATCCTCCACGTGGTGTTGATTACTGGGTCAATCAATATGACTTCTCCCCTTCTCTCATTTTCAGTTCCAGCATTAGGGATTTGTTAATATTTACACTCAGATATACACTGCATATTTATCCGAGCAGCTGATCACAGGCAGTTTGCCAGGTTACAGCCTTCAGCATGCACTACTTTGGCCCGGTGAGATGAGGAGGGACTGTTGAGGTTCACTTTTATCTGCCTTTTCTGGTCTTTAGCAAGCTTACCGCGGAGGCCAAATCTGACAGCAAAACAGTGGTGCATTGTATCTTATGATATGGAAATAGCTGAATAAAATGTTATGGATTTATGGCCATTGTCCAGAGTGTACCCAAAGTTGCTAGGATAGGCTCCGGTCAACCGCTACCCCAATGGGAATAAGCAGCAGGAGAAGAAAATCAATGAATTAATTATTCCTTTTTTTTCAGTAAAAAGATTCCGAGAACCATCAAGGATAAGACGGCCATGGAGGATCTGGTTAGATTTGGATGTTTACCTATTGTTTTATTTGACTATGTTAGATACTGTAAATTGTTTGTATTCATCAAATATTATGTTTCCCAGGTTTTATGACACATCAAAGCAGGCCATTGGTTCTCTTTTCATCCACTTTGCCAATGTTTTCCTGTCCACCTTTACCAAAGAGGATCCATGCTCCCTGTGAGTTAAAAAAAAAAAGGTTTTAGTATGATGAGATTTGGTCTGTAACATTTCTCACTAAGACTGCAATTTTCTGTTTGTCATACAGGTACCTGATGAATTTCCTACTGGATGCTACACTTGGGATGCTGGTCATCTGGCTGGCTGTGAAGCTGGTGTCCAGACTTGTGGAATACAAACAGTGGACACTGCTCACATTTGGAGAATATGGTCAGCAATCATTAATGAATGTTATAATTTATATCCAACATGGATAAAGTAAAAAACCAAAAAACCCCATTATCATCATTATTTTAATAATACCAACAACAAACTTGTAAAGCAATAATACAAAAGCAGACAAAACAATAAATATACAAGAGACTTTATATATTAAAAAGGTACATGAAATCAAATAATCAAAACAAAAAGCTAGATATTTTTACTTATTAACGTCTTAAGTCTTAGCCTTAGGATGCAACATTCAATAATGCCACATGATGGCACTGTAGCCCAGCTGATAGCAGTCAGGAAAACAAGCTTCTCCAGCTGCAGCTCAACCGGAAAACACTTTTAAAACAGGGAGTGTGTCCATTGCAATTTTTACATGTTGTCACTGTGAAGTTATTTTCTCTTCTGCATTCCTTGCACATCTGTATTCATTCTAAATTTTTCCAGATCATGGTAAATAGAGGGCAGCTGAAATCCTCAAACATAAAATGAAATTGTGTGGCCAAACCGTGGTTTAATTTATTTTCTTTATGTTTACCTCTTTTAGGTGACCCCCCTCAGGCTGCTGCATGGCTCGGTCAGTGTGGTATTTACTTGCTCATCATGGTGTTGGAAAAAGGAGTGGTCAGCCTGGTGCTGCTTATCCCTGGATGGTCCAGTGTAAGAAATCACTAGAAAACGTTTGGTTATTTGATCATAAAAGAATTTTATAACAAACCAGACTTTTATATATTTATTTATGCCTTAAATAGATGAAAGCTAGTAAGATCAAAACATCTGAGAGAAGTTTCACGGTCATATTCATATTTGTTCTTGTTGTTCAAAGAGATAAGGAAAACGAACAAACTTTTATTTATTTATTTGTTTTATTCAATGGTGTCTGGAGACCCAACTTCCTCTCTTCAAAGACTTGCCCTTTGACAAAAAATGACTTGGGCGAAACCTCTTTCTGTATACTGTGGAAAGACATTTATAACTATTACTTGATAACTTACTGTAATACTCATCATGCGTCATTTTTTATGTTATTATTATTGTTTAAATATTGGGTTCAAATCTTTGTGCTTTTTTGTTCCAGTTGCAAGAGGTGCTGTTGAGCTACATTGCTAACCCTCAGCTGGAGCTTGTGCTCGTCATGCTCATCGTCCCATTCATTGTCAATGTAAGAGGGAGTCTTCCAATCTACATGGTGGTCTAAAAAAATACCCAAGCTTTATTAGTAACCTCCCATACTTGTATTTGCAGTCAATCATGTTCTGGGTGGTGGACAGCCTGATGATGAGGAAGTATAAGACGATGAAGAGTCTGGATGATTCGTGTGACAGCACTGTAAAGAAGGCTGATTCATCATTGTGTGTTGACCAAGACGAAACACAGGTAAGAATTAAGAAACTGTGGTACTGTGATACACAATAAAAATGGTCTGTTAGGTGTTTTTTAGATCTTATTATCTTCACTTTAACCAATATGAGATTTTAGGTTAAATCTAACCTATAATGCAATCAAAATCAGATCTAATCAAAACCTTGATCACCTTATCTCACTTAATGTTGATCACACATTATCTTTTATATTATATTCTTCTTTGCATGTAAAGAATACACCCTACACTTACCATGCAGTGTCACATGATAATAACGATTGTTTTCTCATTGCATTATTTCACAATTTACCTCCATTTAACCAGTGATTGGAACAAACATTAAAATTTGCCTCATTGTTCAATCTTTTGCATAAATACACACAGTTTCTGTTTCCACACATGGTCAGATTTGACAAAGCCTTTGTATAGTGTATAGAAATATGCACTGACTAGCCTACATCTTGATGCAGTTGTCACTGTGGGAAGAAAAGGGATAATAAATGGTCAACAAATGGTTTACTGTGTTACCCTAATGTACTCTGAGAATGTAAAACCTCATTACAGATGCACTCATATAGTCATAGTTTGGTTGTCAGCAGCACCTGTTGAGAATAAACTCAGATTCAGAAAAATGCTTCAGGGGAAATCACATTGACATTTTAACTCTTACTCTTTAACTCTAACTCCTACTCTACACCCCCACAAATCTAAATGTAACATTAAAACTCCTGAGCTTAAAATTCACAACTGTATCAAACCTTTTTATTTCTCTTTGTTTTCTACACTTTCAACACTCTAATGAGGGGCAACACCAATCCATTCAGTCAAAGAAGCACTGAGTCAGACTTTTCCTTAAGTCATTGCTTTGGAGCCTTTAGGGTGTTACCAATTAATTTAACACAAAAAAGAAAACATTTCTTTAAATGTCAGAGCTGGAAAATGATGAACTAGAACTACATTTCAGATGACTTTCAGAGTTTATAACAGTGTTTGTCCTTCTTTCTGGTTCTCTGCCAAGCAGTTATAAATCAAGTATTCATCCAGCAAATAAAAGTGACATTTAGGATTTCTTTCCACACACTGATGTTATGGAAAGCGTGGAGAGTGGAGGAGGGCCAATAGAGAGGCACTGTGGCCATAGCCATAGTTTTGTTGTTGAGGTTTCTGTCTGTTCTTAATTCAACATGATGGCAAAGTCAAATATATTTTTCTGGTACAGGACTATACATTGGATATGTAGTTTTTGTTGTGAAACCTGAATATTTTCCTACAATTAAAGTCTGCCATAACACTGATGAATGCACCTGATATTGATTTAACATTATTATACATGAGTCCAGGGTCACACTTCTAGATAAACTACACTGATTTTCGTACAAACCCAACCACGCCATTGCTGCTATCATGAAGCCACATATGGATTTTTATAACACTGTAAATATTACTGTATGGTCCTGGAATTTTGCTTCTAAAGGGATTTGGATCCCTGCTGCCATTGGGCCCTATCTTTTATGATGTAAATAAAGGAAATATTTTCCATTTGCAGAGTGTGCACCAAGGTTTTTACAGGTTGTGCTACTGTGTTTTTAAATCTGCTTTGGCCCTCTCTAGGTTCTGCTGACTGAGGAGACAGACACAGATGAGGCTTCAGAAGGTGAAGAAGATCCCAGTGAAAATGGACCAGCCCCTCATGTGCAATATTCAGGAGGACCAGTGAGACCCAGCTGGGTGGTGGTTTAAAGTTGTGAACTCTTGTATTCATCCATCCATCCAGTGTCCACGCACACACAAACACAAACATAGCTGCCTTTTTATGATTGTAATAATAGCTATAATGTGATCAAAATGCACGTTAATCTAATAACATCCACTATACAGTATCTTACTATTGCACTGTCTGTATTTAGTGCAGGACAACTTCAGAGTAACCACAGCTAAAAGTATGTGGATGAAGATTATTAGCAAGCACAGCACCTGCAGGGCAAAATGTGAGGGTGGTCTTAACTTAATGCTTTAGTCTTTGGGGTTTTTTTTCCAAAGGGGGACTTCTAGAGTATCAAATTCCAAAAAGAAAAGTAAGGTATAAAGTATATATTTGTAAGTGCTCAAATATTTTACATGTATAATCCACCTTTTTAGTTAAGGCACAATTACAGTAATTATGGTACGTGTTTCCTCTGCTTACATGAGAAAGATAGAAGGTGGCCTTTTATATTTGTTCACATGTTGAGTTCTTGAGCATCATCCTGCGTAGGTAACTCAACAAACACACTGTTACATAAAAGTAAAAATGCAAATTGAGATAATGTTTATTATGGGTGACAAGGACCAGATCACACAATGTTAGGACTTTTGTCAAGTGAGAATATCATAGTTTTGACGTGAAAAGAACGAGTGTCCTGTGTCTGTGGTTGACACAATCAATACAACTCTTATATCTGTCTATTGAATTTTTATTCCAATTTACTCTATAGAGATATTTTCAGGGGGATCGTAGCTGGGTATTCAGCTTAAGCACATTTATTATGGTGTATTTATTCTTTTTTAATTTTTTAAATGTATTTGACCTTATTTTGGTCTGCGGTCCAATCTGTGGTAACAGTATTCCTATGGCAGGTATATAGGCTATAGGTTGGTAGCCAGTACATAATCATTTTTAAAAGAGCTGTTGTAGATATAGATTTCTGTATTGATTCCAATGGTTAAGTATGTTTTTATAAGTATTTTTCAGCACATTACCATTTACCTGTTTACATTTACTGCCTGACAGTTTTCTTTTTCATCATGTTTGTGGTCAATTTTTTTGTATAAATCAAATAGTGACCAGATGATACAGAGCCCAGGGTGTCCGGTGTGTCACCTGTGTGCTGTACATGTCTATGGTGCTTCTTACTGAATGTATCTCTTTAATCTCTGCTATGAATAAAGGTGATTGACACACGGACCGATGTTGTTGGTGGTGGATTCCTGCAGTAACTGGGGCAGCGGAGCTTGATGACAGACATTCTGAGTGGGACATGGTCAGAGCACACCTGTGTGGGTGGGGCAAGCAGCCTTGTGACCTGCAGCTGATGACAGAGTACACTGCAGAGCTCTGTGTGTCTGAGTTGCGTGTCTCTGTGTAGTGTATGCTAGGTGCTTTAGTAAAGCTTTAGTCATTGCTGGAAGAAGGGGTTAGTTACTCTGGCGGGTAACCATGGTAACCAGGTGTGAGCTTGCCATGTTGAAGACTTAATGACACAAAAATAAGAAATATGAAAAAAACAATGTCAATTAGGTGATGTTTTTTGTGCCATAAATGAGCTCACTGTATACTGCACTGTACTACAGTGTATTAAATGATTTATTTACATGGTTACAGACTCAAAAACATCATTATCACATAGTAAAACATTACAATTTATTAGAAATAGTACAAAAATATATAATTAAGTGTGAAAACTGTAGTCCAGAAGAAAAGTGTTTTTTGTGAAGATTCATGTTACACTTATAACAAGTTAAGGCAATTTTTTTAGAAGCCAGAGCTACAGTCTGTGGGTGTCTTGTTACAGTCTATTTGTCCCATGTGTCCAGTGCCCAGTGTCAAACATGTGAGACATCAGATAATCCTCATACTGTCCATCTATCAGCTTGGCTGCATTGTTTCTGGCAAACCAGCAGTCCACGCTTTGTGTCCCACTGTAGATCCGCCTTGTCTTCTGAACCACCGGCACTGACCGGTCCTTCACCTTCAGGACTGTGGAAGGCTTTATGTCTGCTTCTGTTTGGAGCTCTGCCAGTCCCACCTTCTCATACAAGAACTGACCTGGAAGTGTAAATACACACATTTATGAGTGTCAGTATGAGAGTGTAGAGACACACAAAATACAAGAAAATACAAGAAATCATTCTTGTGTAACTCTATTGTTTACACTTAACCAATCCGCTACCTAATGCCAAGTAGGCAATCATTGAGCTGCCTTTGAGCAGTGTCCAGGGACCAACTCAAGCCTTGAACTTGCACCATGGTCATGGGCACTGACTCGAGGATTTGCCTGTTGTACATGTATTTTCAGGCAGTAAACAGTTTGTGGCTTAATGTAGGTGATGCAGACTGCTTAAAAATAACGTATTTTCTTTTAGTAATCATGATCATGTATTTACAGTGATTCATTTTTAATAATGCAATAAATAAGTTCATCCTAGGCTTCTGTGATTTTACCCAGCAGTCCGTGGCAGTTGGGAGACAGCCCCTTGTTGTTGCCAATGTAGAAGCCCAGATGGTCCCTCTGGTACGGAGCTGGGTTTTTGTACTGGTGCAGCAGAATGATGAAGCTGATGTTTTCTCCCACTGATACAGTTACATTGTATTTTCCCACGATGGCCACTGTTAGAATGCCACTGGTCACAGTAACTGTAGAATGACAGGCCAGAACCATGCGATCTTTACCGTCCAGGATGACCTTCTTAGGCGTTACCTCTATGTAGGCCCGTTTTGGACGGTCTACTACAATGGTGATAGTGCTGAAATAGGTACGCTGCTGCTTGTGGCTGCCTGGAGGTGCTGGGGTGCCAATTAGCTTTCCATTTACTGTCACACCTAGAGTCCACACAAGACAAGTCATTCACCATATTCATGCACAGGTGTAGAACTGTATGTAATGTTACACTTTTAGTCCCTGTAAAAAGGCTTACCAGAATCCTTGTGATCAGAGACCAGACTAAGGATGTGTCCAGGTTCACCATTGATATTGAAACATACAGTCAGTTTACTGAGTGGTAACTCAACAACAAAGTGGGGGTCACCATCAGCTAAGAAAGTAATTAGAAGAGATAGCTGTCAGAACATATTACAAACAAAAAAGAAAAAATAGTTTTGGTGATTGGTGATTTTCCTCTTGCTGCCTTTAAAGTAAAATAAGTAATATAAAGTAATAATTAATAAAGTTATACATAGTAACAGTAATTTAGGTTTCTGTAACTGTAGTTTATAAAATGTCAGCAGCTCTCTATAAGCGATTAAATTAGCACTAGCATTCCTGCATAAAACTGTTTTTCAAATTGCCTCAAATGCTTATTCTGGTGAATGTATGTGATCAAATGTCTCTGAAGGCTTGTGAGAACCAGCAGAAATGAAAAGAGAAGTGATGAGGCGAGAGAAGATGATAGAGTAACAGTAATGACAGGGTCATTAGCCTTTGCTAACTGCTTCTGATGGGATCCTTCTCTTAACTGTAACACACATCTACTTCTTAACTCTACTCAGCTTGGTCCCCATGCACTTGCTTGTTTAAAGTGCCACTTTGTGTCTATGTTGGTATTTCAATTAGACCCTGTGTGCTCTTCCTTCTTTCAGGTCATGTTCAGAGCCATCCCTGAGCTGTTTGTTCACACTGTCTGTGTGATCAATGCCGTCTGCCTGACGAACATCCAAATTACAGGCTTACTAAGGGAGCACAGAAAGAGTGTACTGTACATTCTCTCTCTCACAAGACACACAAGCTCTCTTATTACATTTACATTTGGAAGAAACTATCATATAAAACAGAACTCAGTACCAACACACCTGATGTTTTGGAGACGGTGATCAATTTCTTGGCAGGTCTTTTTTCAGCTTTACCTACAAGAAAAAGAAGCTTTGAATGTTTGATAACAAATAAAAAAAAATAGTAAATTTGGTTTGTAGTCGAGATAATTTGCCACAATATTACAAGAATCTAAAACCATTTTGTGGGAGTGCATTAACCAAAAAACTAATCTTACCAACTGTGTTGCTCAGATTTGAAGTGCCCGATGACCTCTGGTCAGATTTCTGTGGCTGATCTTCTGTGTCCTCTGGCAGGGTATTAGCAGCTGTTTCCCCTGCACCAGGGGCTGGTGACACGGTGGGTGCTGGTGCCAAAGTGCCATCAGCCAGGACCTCAGGCTTCTCCAAGACCAGGTTAGTCAGGGGTGTCAGGAAGTTGTATGTCAGAGACAAGTTGGTGGCCTGTTTGATGTGGTCTTCTCTTTCTTTGCTCGTCTTACTCCGCAGCCTTGATCGTAGACCATCCTTGACACTCAGAAAACCCCACACACGTTCAACAAAGTCCTGTGCTATTGCCCCCAAAGTCACATCTAATTCCTGTGGGATCAAAGAAGTCGAAGGCTTGCCATTGCCTGCCAATGCTGCTGTGGCTGCTTTCACGTGCTTCTCTGTTTCGATCTGACGATGTCGCAGTGGCACATCGGTCTCCAATATAATACTCTTGTCATTGTTGCTGGCAGTGACTTGTACATGGAGAGATTCTGCACTTTTGTTTGTCAGTTTGCCAGCAATGACAATCTCAGAGCCATTAAAATAGTTGGTGAAGAGATGCTGGGTCACATACTCCACTGAATCTTCAGTGTAGTTTATCCTTATGTCAGACAGCAGAGGAGTTCCTATCTCATCATAAAACCTAGAAAGACAGAAAAACAAATTTGGGATTGGCGAATAAAGGATTGAATTAAATCCAGCATTACAAGCAACATATGTATATATGCTTAGACAAATATTAGAGGTAAGTCAATGATGTTTATGACTTTAAATTGACAAATATACAAAGCTTTCGGACTTTACTGCAAATCTGTAAATTTATCAAACATAAAAAACAGTGTCATTTAAACAAACCATGAAAACTAATATATTCCAACAGAAAACATACTTACACACACTAAACAAACACACTTACACACTACAACCTATGTAGTAAAATGAGAGCACAGTGGTTTGTCATAACATACCTACAAAATTATACCTTGCAACACTCAACAATTTTACTCTTGAATATTTTAGAGAAATACAAAGAATGAGTTGTTGTGGGGGCAAGTGCCTCAGTGTCAATTCTGAGCAGCAAAAGTGTGCAAAACTAACTTTTGATGATCAAACCAATAATAAAAGACCTGCTGTATACACACAGGTTATTTATTAACCATGTGCTTTTTACTAATGACATCCAGAACATTGTCACAGTCTGGTTTTACATATGGTTGTATATTTTGTCATCATATCCTTAAATAAACCTGAGATCCCCTTCAACAGTTCCATTATTATCATCCTCGTTGTAAGGCATGCCATTCACATTGTAACAAAATGTTTTGTCGATTTACTCAAATATCTTGGTTCAAGCCTTCCGGTTGTAAGCCTGCTTGTCTTGCCTCACTAAGCTGGTGTCACCCCACTTGAGGGTTTGTGCACACATTCTTAAAAAGCCTGGTCTAAACATGTATGTATGCTTATACACCCTGTGTCCTGTCCTTGTTCTTGTATTGCAGTAAACCTCCTCACCTCTTAACCACTGTGTTTGTTTAAGCCGGAGGAGGCCTATTATCAGTGCAGTCTAACCCCCCGTACATACTCAGACACAGGTATTACAACACACACACACATTCCTGCAACTGAGCAAACACCTCATGTGTCCAAGTGCGGAAGAGGGATATAGGAAGCGAAGAGGGCAGCCTATAATGGATAGAAGAAAGGTGGTCTGTAAGAAACAGAGGGAGGCTGTGACAGGTTGAGACTGATTAAAGAGCTCTGTTGTCAGCGCCGTCACATTTGTGCTCTTCGTTCCCTTATAACGTGATGAGAGACGGAAAGACGGAAGGTTATGTCACTGGAGAGAAAGGAGGTATTAAGGAAAGCTAATTGTCTAATAAGAACTAGATTCAATTTTTGTAAAGGAAAAGTTTGTTATTTATGTACTTAATTGAGCAGATAGGTCTAATACAACATATAAAACAAGGTAAGAGTTTAGATAAAGGCCAGGCTAAATTAAAATAAAGGAGAAGTAAGTGATTTTAACAAGTTTCTCAGTTTTAGCATTTAATCAAAGCAGTAATGGAGAGCCGTGTGTTTTTTCTGTAAAAACACACGGCTCCAAATGGATAATGTTGCATAATGGACAGCTTGTGTGCTGGTTTTCACCTGTGTGTTCATTGTTTGACACCATTTATCTATTTACAGTGTATTCTCTACACATTTGCTTCTGATTGGATAAAGGTGACGGGATACCAATCTATGGTGTGTTCTAAAGAAGAGAGAGTGGCCACTTCCATGTTACAGTCTGAGCAGTGCATGTTTTTTTTTTAATTGGAAACAGAAAAGCTCACTTTCTGGCTAGGTCCAGTTCCGAAAGGTATTCTGTTGTATCTTACCCTTTGAGCATTGCACTAGCATCTGCCTCTTCACTGATCCGTCTCATCATCCCGCAGTTTTCCAGTGCCATACGGTCCAACAGCCTGTAATCCACATCATTACCGATTCCTATAGTAAAGATGCAGAACTTCTCTTGTACTGCGGATCGAGTGTTTCCCAGTATAGTTGTGGACTGGATTTCTCCAATTGTGGGCCGTCCATCAGTCAGGAAAACAATGAGAGACACACTGTTGGGGCTGGCATCAGATGTAGAGAGGTAATCCTGGAGCAGAGAGGAACCTGTCTGGATTGCACCGTTGATGTTGGTGCCTGCAGTGAAGGATAACCATGAGAGATTATTTTCGCTCATACAATGTAGTGCTTCTAACAACATCCTCTAGACTTACATGGCTAAGACGGGCACATTTATTTTGCAATGTCTTTAGGGTCTAAATTGTTGTAATTACTGTAAAGTGCTCACCTCCAGTAGGTGCAAGCATGTAAATGAATTTCTTGGCATCTCTGATATTAAGTGGTGTGACTGGCACCAGGCGAGTCTGCCAGACTTTGACCCTGTTGGAGAAGCTTATGAAGTTGAAGTGATCGCCAGGGCGCAGGTCCCTTAAGATGGTGAACAGAGCATCTTTAGTCTGTTGAAGAAAAATTGTTAGAATATAATCTTTTGCTTATAAAGTCTAGTCTAAAAGTCATACTCTGAAGTTAGAATGTCAAATGGGGTATCTCCATCTGGTTTGCCCTGAGATGTGTGGGTGTGACATACTGTAGCTATAATTTGGCCCTGAACCATTTAGATATGTCTATAAGGGCAATATACAGAAGGGTCCCAACCACATGTTGAACTATAATGAAACCCTCTATTGTGAAGCCACATCAAAAATCCCTTGTTTTTCCTGCGTCTGGTGCTGTGATGAGTGGGGGGAAGGATCAAGGGGTCGAGGGGGCTGTTGTCCAGAATGTTCCATTACCCCATAGACACTGACCTTCCTCCCTCACAGCCCAGCTTTGTGCTTCCACGTTCCAACTCACTGGAAATCTGTTTTTCAGTTTCTTTTCGACTTCTCGTGGCAGCTGCACAGATCACATGTGTGGCTGACCAAAGGGATTATCGTGCTATTGCAGATGGAGGAAAAGGTCTGATATTGATATTCCAGTGTGGGCGGGAGGCAGTGGGCTATCATGTTCCTGATTGAATTTACTTTGAATAACAGGATAAGATGCTTTGCATACACTGTATATGTAACAGAAGACCGCAACCAGCTATTCTGTGAAAGGAAAAGTGAGATGGACTCCATATCTGATGCGGCTGGAGCCATTTTAACTTGAAAACACACGGGCATATTATCCCAAATAATGATGTTGATGTGGAGATTGTCAGGCTCAGCTTAATGAGGTACTGTAAAACACACCGGGCTGGCCCAAATCCACCAGGTATGAACAGACGCTCCACTTGAGAACAGGAGAATCCAGATTCAAATGACAAGTAAGTAAGTAATAAGTAAATTGAGCTAAAAAAAAAGAAGCTCACAGCACCCAACCCAGCACACATCTATATTGACGTGTTTTTTTTCTTTTTTTTAAATTGTGCATATGGCTTGAACTTCCCCCAACAACATTTCTAACTAGGGCAACTTTACCTGTCTGATCTTTGTCCCCAACATGGATGCACTGGTGTCAATCACAAACACCACATTCTTGGGAACAGCAGGCAGGTCTTTGGGAGCAAAGTAGTGGACGAAGTGGCCATTTAAAACCTGGAAAAGTGCACCCATACATCAGGTAGTTAGGCCAGTTCAGTATTAGTATGTGATCAAGATTTAAAGCTATCCTGAAGACAGATACTGGACTTTGGCAGAGTAGCAGAGCCGGTGGCAGAAAGCCAGCAGAATTAATGACTAACAGGTGGGTGGACACAAGTGCACGTGTAGAGCTGAGGGAAATTTGTGTCCATACATATAATCACTGAGCTTTTTTCTCATGTTTTGAAAGTTTCTCACCTGTATGTCTCCAATTCCCATCTCTCTTTCCACATCATAGCGGACTACAAAGTCTCCGAGAATGCCGCTGGTGGTGATTTTGGCCTGCTGGACGATGCTGGGGCTAAAGGTGATCTTACACACATTCTTTTCGTTTTTGATGACAGTGGTGACAGGGGGCTCAGGTTTGGCTGGAGCACAAAGATGGGAAGTGTTAATGCTTTGACTGGCAATCACAAAAATGTAATTAGCAATGACCAAAAGTTAAAAAAACAATGACATTTGTGTACCAGGATTTACATTTGAAACACCTAGCCTCTTTCTTATTTATTTTTGTACATATCAGTCTCTGTGGCTCAGCATTAATCAACTATAAAAAGCACAAAGGGTAAACCTGGAGTCTTTGGTGCATTCGGTGAGGCTGCAGTATTGGCAGAGGTGGTGCCCTTCCCGTTGCGAAGCGGCAGTACCTCCAGATGTGTGATTGGGGAATGGTCCACAATATTGATGTGTAAGCTGAGGCGACTGACGAGCTGCATGGGCCGTATGCTGGTCACGTGTTCGTAGCGTCCTAGGCGTCTCTGTAGGAGCTCTTCATAGTTGAGAAAAAAGATGGCATGGTTTCGTCCTGGGATCTTCACCGCCATCCTGAACACCTCCGACTCTGACTCAAGACTGGATTATAGGAGAGACAATTTGAGAATTTGGCAGGCAACCTATCAGCCTCTTAAAAATGGACACAAAAAAGGGGTAATAAATAGTAATTGGTTTTATAGCTTTTTATATTGCTGTATAAATCTTTTTTTGCTATCTCATGGTGCATGTTGTTTGGGTTTTTGTATCTTCAGTTTTTAAAGCAATTTTGTACATTCAAAAACCTTTTACTGATAAATTGAAACCAGTTTTAGTCTTATCTAAGGCCTTATATAATTCACCTCTTCTGTTATTTAAATCAGTCGGTGAGTCACAAATCCCATTTTTATCAAATGTCACTTTGCATTACGACTGGAAATGATGTCACTCTCTCCATAAGTCACTGAGTTATAAGGCAGTCTTGTCTCTGGAGCAGTGATTAGCGTCATACATGTGCACATAAAAAGACACAGCTCTTTACGGTTGACTACTTGTGGTAAAAAGGTTTCAGGTGGGATACTATCAACCTGCGTTTGCACAATTAGGAACGTTAGAAGGAGCAAGACAGTCTGTGTAATAAAGATGAGGCGCCAGAGGGGGAGCAGACCAGAAAGAGCCCACACAGACACATGCACACAAAAAAAAACAAAAAAAACTAAACAAAAAACACATTCAGGTTTCTCTCACCTTGTGTCACCTGAGTCTTTGCTCCTTGTTTTGCCATTGTCCTGTTTGACCCTCTTCTCCTTGGGCTTGACCTCACTCTGGTAGACGCGACTTCCAATGACCCTGGTTCACAGGGTCAAAGGGCAGGAATTAGACCTGTGCTCATATTCAGGACCACCTATTGTTGAGGCTTAAATGGGACTTTTCAGACAAATGCTGGACACAAATCTTTACCTTTAACAACCCTACCCATAACTGAGTGACTGTGTCAGTTAACATCTCCTATCTCCTTACTGACATAACCATAGCAACAGAAACATCATAAATTCTTGCAGGTGTAGCACTGTATTTTGGTTTGTCACAAGCAAAAATAAGGTCAATTGCAATTAATGATTAAAAACACTAAATACTACAGCAGTGCAGTTTTCAGTAAAAAAAATAAAATTTAAATAATTGTATAAAAAAAGATTGTTGACCTAAACTTTTTATACAATTAAGTGTTAGATGCTTGTCACGTGATGGTAAGGCGCGTACATGGTGAAGTTGGAGATGTATGCGCCCGCGGGGATGTGAAACTGAAAGACGCCTTCTGTGGCCGTGTGGTGGCGGTTGAGCATGGTGCAGTGCACGGCTGTGAAGGCATAGCGTGAAATGATGGTGGTCTTTATGGAGAGCTCATGGATGTGAGGTCTGGTCTCCTGCACAAGACAGGTGGTCGAAAACACAACAGCAATCACAAACAATCAGAAATGTAACCCAGCTGATCATCTAGTTAAGTCCTGATTGTTTAGCCCGTGTATTTTCACTATGTCTGTTTATGAATCATCTCAGGACTTCCCCTGGTTACAAACCCAAAACAAAAAACTGAGAAATTTGTTCCCAGGAGTCAGATCCAGAGCATTACGGATACTCTGGCACATCTGCGCGCACTTGGCGGATCTCATGTGCGTCACACCCAAAACTAGGATCATGCATTTTCTGGTGACTTTGCTATAAATATACATTAAACAAAATGACAAAAATGTTCTAATGTTTAACTAAACTGCAGACAGAGACGAAAAACTTACTGTCAGTAATTATATTATATAGTATACTGGGTGTTGCACTCCCCGTCCCATCATCCATACAAATGTGGTAAATCAAATAAAATTAAATTTGGGATTACCTTTGTTAAAATGGTCTTGACCTGTCTTGGAACTCTGCGTGGAGCCTGGAGGCACGAACATTATGAGACAAAATCTGAAGTGAAGAATTTGTAGTAAATAATTTTCTTTTTTTTCCTTACAATTCCCAAGTCAAAGTCAGCTAAGTCCAGATCCTCATCTTCACCAAATTGGGTGTCGTCCCTTTGTCCCAGAACTCCCAGAGAAAAACACACAAGCAGAGTGACCCGCAGCATTTTGTAGTCCTTATCCATCAAAGTTAGAAAACTAAATGGGACATGGTCAGCGCGGCGCGTGTCCACCGATTGTTCTTCTGTCCAGGTCAGACTGGCCAAAGCGACGCACAGTGGAGAAGAACATCCTCCCACCCACTAAAGGAAGAAGGATGCGGTTTTTTTTTTATGGAGAAGTGGCAGCCAGGATTGCTAATGCTGCATTCACTGGCAGTAAAAACATTTCTGCATGATACGTGAATAATGCAAAGCTCTAGGTTCAGGTAAAAAGGCCAGCATTTTCACCATTACCTGTTCATTTAACAAACATTATTTAAAGGGCATCACATATTTTAGCCATTATTCCAATTTTAGACACACTTTCATTCATATTTAGGCACGCATATAGAATCAGGCTATCCATAATTCAAGTTTCTTCGGAAGAAGTTTTGTCTTCATTTTATTTTCACAACTTTACCATTCAGTTATAACCTCCAGCCATCGCTGGATTTCCTGTAAGGGTCTACTGTAGCCTGATCGTAAATACTCGATTAGTGAAGCTTATTAGCTCCATGATAACATAAACTACAACTGAACATTGATTTAGAAATGTATAGTGAATTTAAGTTAATCTGTGATGGACTTGCTGGGTTGCTCTTGCCTATACAAGAGCTTTGGTTGCCCCCTAGTGGTGAAAACTACTACTACAACCAACTACTACTAATAATATTACTGCTATTAATAAAAAGGAATAGTTGCATAAATACATAAATACATAGTAATAAAAAAGAAACAAAAAAGAAAACAGAACCGGCTCTGTCTGTGTTTTACATCCATAATAAAAAATATTTGTCACTATCAATATATCATAATGATGCCTTTTCTGATTTTATGGCGTCATAGGATTAAGAATGACCTAAATTGTCCTATTTACCCTGTCTACTCTACAGGTCAAGTTTCAAAGTTTCCTGCTTCTTTGCGGGCTGCACGAAACACAACAAATATTGACTGGGGCCGAGAGTCAATCAGTGCGGTGTATTTTAACCTCTAGTTTCGAAACCAGTCGGGTGTCCACAGGGCTCCCTACAGAGAGACAGTGTGAATGAGGCCTTGCCGTGTGTCAGACTGAAACATGCGGTGTGCTGCTGCTGATTTTTGGGCTCTTGGTCCTTCACCGTGGCCATGGATTTGAATTTGTGATAGATGGAGAATGGGAGGAAGATATGGTGAGTTTGCACACTGAAACAATTCAGATTTTTTTCCACCAACTAAAATCTTCTTTCTGAACTTATTGAAACATTTTGTTATATGAGAGATATATTTTCTTACCTTTTAACTCTGAGTGTGAAATGACAATAAATTCTTTGTTTCACCAGTCAGATTTAGTACAACAGGAAAGACACAAGGTAAGAGCTTGTTTAGTTTTCCCATTTACTTAAAGCTCACTGTTTTTGGTTACTGTACAAAGGGTTTTACATATGTACTGTATGTCATGGTTTTGGGTGTGTTTGTTGGTATTACAATAGCTGTAGTCATCAGTCCTAATCAATCTTACTGACTGTTCGATATTGTTAATCAAACATCTAATTTTGTCCTATTGGAATTTAGTGTAGAGCTGATTTGTGCTGTGTGTGTTTCAGAGAGCCATTTTGACCAGTGAAGAACAGGAAGACTTTGAGGTATGGCCCCCGCCACTGTGGCAGAGTTTATGCTTATCTTATAATCAATGTGCTGCTGTTTGACAAAATTCTCATGACAGACAGGTTATTGACTTTTTGTGCTATGTCCTGTCAAAATAAGTTTTTTCAGTAATTCAAATGAGTTAGATTAAGACATTTAAATGATGTGAAGTGTTAGATTTTTAGACAGAAGTTACACAGATTGAACAAAAAACACAGAATTGTTCTTGTGCATTTAGGAAAAACAATTCTGGCACAAGAAACACAATACTAATATTTTCGTGTTTTTTCTTTCCTTAGGTTGTCAGTGGTGATGACATTACAGTCAAGAGTTACAAAATAGAGAGCCACATTACATCACGCTTCGCTCATACCACCGTCAGAAGCCATGTGATCAACTCTGGAGCCAAAGCCCAAAGCATCGGCTTCAACGTCCAGATCCCAAAAAGAGCATTTATTACCAACTTTACCATGTCAGTCCACTGTCACAGGGCCATCTTCAGCAGAATGTACAACATATGACTAAATGGTTACCTCCTTTTACTGCAGGAATGTGAATGGGATCACATTTAAGGGCTCTGTGAAAGAGAAGACAGTGGCCAGGAACCTTTATGCTCAGGCCAGGGCCAGAGGCAAAGCGGCTGGCATTGTCAGGTACCAAAACAGCTCTGTGGGTTGAGGATCTATAAAACTGTAGCAGGTCAAAATGAAATATATTTGTTCACAGGCCCAACTCCCAAGACATGGAAACTTTTAAGACAGAGGTCCATGTCCCACCAGGAAGTAACATTGAGTTTGAGCTGCACTATCAGGAAATGATGCAGCGCAAACTGGGCTTCTACGAGCACCAGCTGTACCTGCAGCCAGGCAGACTAGTACCACAGTTTCAGGTGGGATATCATCATTAATGTTCATGATTGTTTGTCACAAAAAATTATGTCAAAGATTTCTGAACCTCACTTCTCTTTAGGTGGATGTCTACATCTTTGAGCCAAAAGGAATTTCACAAGTGGAAACACCAAACACTCTCGGAGAATGGTTTACTCAACAGATCAAAGTGACCACCACCAATGAAAAAGTAACACTTTTACGTACAGCTGGTTAAGCATAACAAAATTTGGAACTGAAACTGTAATAGATGATTTACACTGAAAAGGTCACAACATTGTTTCCTACCATTGTTCATGTCTCCATGTGTTAGGCTCACATAGTCTTCAAGCCCACCCTGCAGCAACAGAGGAAGTGTCCTAACTGCACTGGCAGCGCTATAGATGGAGTCCTCACTGTCAGATATGATGCAAAAAGGGATACCACTGGTGGAGAACTACAGGTTAGTGGTTTTATAAATAATGTGTTGCATGTAAAATCTTCTACTGAATGGATTTTTTTTTGTAATACAGTCAATATTTATCATTTTCTTAGGTCTCTGATGGCCACTTTGTCCATTTCTTTGCACCATCCAATCTCTCTCCTCTCCCCAAAAACATAGTGTTTGTCATTGATGTCAGTGGATCCATGTGGGGGGTCAAGATGAAGCAAGTAAGTTTGTTGTTTACACCTGCTGGTTCCTTGTGGGTTATTATTGAAACACTGACACCATGTGGTTGTTGTGTAGAATACATTTTATTTCAATTTTTTCCTCTTTGTCAGACAGTGGAGGCCATGCAAGCAATTCTAGATGACCTGACAATCGACGATCATTTCAGTGTCATCGACTTTAACCACAATGTACGATGCTGGAGTGAAGAGCTGGTCCCAGGCTCAAGTATACAGATTGCTGATGCTAAGAAATACATTCAGGACATCAAACCAAATGGAGGTATTGGAAATATATATATATTTTTTTTACATCCATGTAACATTTACTTTTTTACTATATTTCTGTCTATATTCAATGCTTTGTCTTTAGGCACAAATATCAATGAGGCCTTGATGAAAGCAGTGCAGATGCTGATAAGGGCATCCAATCAGGGACTCATAGACTCCCGCTCTGTCTCCATGATACTTCTGGTGTCTGATGGAGACCCCACTGTGGGTAAGATTCACACACCTCATTAAATTCACTTAACTATATAATATCTCCGTTTTCTGTGATTTATAGTGCTAACAATTAATGGTAACTTCAGTATGTGTTTGGTCCAACACTTGATAATGTGAAAACAGTTGCATGTGAATTAGGGGAAAGTCACAAATGTTGAGTGTATGGTACCTTGTCTTCTTAGGGGAGATCAAACTCAGCACTATCCAGAAGAATGTGAAGCGAGTGATGAGAGAGGAATTTTCATTGTTCTCATTGGGCATTGGTTTTGATGTGGATTATGATTTCCTGGAACGTATTGCTATGGAAAACCGAGGCATGGCCCAGAGAATCTATGCAAACCACAATGCTGCTGACCAACTCAGGGTACATCATTCATACAGAAACATGCATCAGCTGTTCTGAACTTTTACTGAAATTATATAAAATGTTATTCAAAATGTAAATAATGTTTCTTTTGTGCTTTAGGCATTTTACAGCCAAGTTTCTGCCCCACTTCTGAGGAGGATCACTATTCAGTTCCCAGAAGATTCTGTGTCTGACGTCACCCAGAACCAATTTGATAAGTTTTTCAGTGGCTCTGAGATCGTGGTGGTCGGGAAGGTACTTCCTTCTGACACCAACACTCTCACCAGCTTTACCACTGCTTCTGGTGTAAGTATATCTCAATTACATACTGCACCCTTACTGGCAGAAATAATTACTCTGCATATTCAACTAAGTCACGCAAATAATACTCTCAATATGAAGGAAGTCAGTGCTGTCCCACTTCATAATGGCTGACTGCTATGACTTTAGATGTGCAACTACATAACAAAGATTGAGCCATAGGAACAACAGCCTGTTTTACACCTGTGATACCAACAGTCTCCTTAGAGATACACACATAGACAGTATGAATTATATGAACAGTTCTATGACCATTAAGGATATTATAGGGCTTATTTGGTGATGACCCATCTATATTACCTTGTCTAATTTATGTTACAACTTTTTGTGCAAGACAACTATTTGGAAATGCTGTATTAAAAGACTTTGAAACTGGCAGTGATCTATTGCATGTCATGCTTCAGGCTCGTCTGGATCTTACTCTGGAGACAGAGGCAGACACCTTGGAGCTGGATGCAGAGCTGGCCAGGCAGCAGCACTCCTTTGCAGACTTTGCCAGACAGTTGTGGGCTTATATTACCATCAAACAACTGCTTGGTGAACGGTAGGAGGCTGTAGTAATAATGTACATGATATGTGTACAAAATATTTGTTGTCATTTTTATTAGCTGCCACAGTGTGTCTTTCCCACAGGTCTATGGCTCCAACAGCAGCAAAAAAGAGGAAGATCACTCAGCAAATCATGTCACTCGCTGTGGAGCATCAGTTTGTTACTCCACTCACTGCTTTACTGGTGGAAAGTGAAGATGCTAATGAAAGACTGCTGGTCGACTCCCCGAAGGACCCCAAACATGGCTGTTGCTCAGGCAACTCTCAAAGAAAACACTCCTTTGATGTTTTAAGATGATGCAAACATTTAGTATTCATTTTTGTAATTCTCCCTATAGGAGGAGGTTTAGCTGCCTCTGGTGTGGCCCCAGTTAGGGTGGTTTATCAGCCTCCCCCATGGGTCCAGATGACCACTCCAGCTCCTCCCAGCCAGGTTGAGAAGGGTCCAGAAGAGTGGACACTGCCTCAACAAGTGAATTTAGGTAAAACACATACAAGGATTTATGACAACAAATCTGTAAAAAGAGCTGTACTGTGAGATGTGTGATACTCAGAAAGTACTGTTATTCTCACACAGTGGATAATGACCCTCACTTCATCATCCACCTGCCCAGAAGCAATCTGGACGTTTGCTTTAATATTGACTCCAAACCTGGTCATATCCTCAACCTGGTGTCTGACAGTGGGACAGGTATTCAACTGCACAGCCTTTTCACAAACAGTTTCTTCAATTCTACTTCTCTACTTACTGATTGTTTTTTCTTTGTCTCTTTGCTGAAGGTGTTGTCATAAACGGTCAGCTTGTTGGCTCAAAGAAGTTGCACAAAAACAAACTGAACACTTACTTTGGGACGATCTCAGTGTATTCCCAGCCTGAGGGGGTCAGTTTAATAGTCAGCACTGAGAACATCACTATGTCTGATGGGAGAAACAACCATGTCTTCTCCTGGGATGCCACAATAGAAATCACACAGGACAGGTAAGCTTTTCCCTTTCAACTACTTTGTACATTTATGGCTTATTTACATTGACATGCTGTTTTTTTCAGTGTGATGATATCTATTGTGAAGACCTCCCATGTTACTATCACAATAAATGACAACATCAAGGTAACTGTGTTGCTTCACCGCATTTGGAAGAAGCACCCCGTTAATGTTGACTTCCTTGGAATCTACATACCTACAGACAACCAGTACTCTCCACTGGTCCACGGACTCATAGGTACTGTGTCTCCATTATGAGACCATGCCTTGCCTTAGAGCTTAATCAAGTCTAAAAAGTGTACTCTTACAGGGCAGTTTTCTACAGAACCTGAGGCTAGTGTTTATGATGTCCACGAAGGAGCAGACCCTCTAAAGAAGAAAGCAACGATGGAGGTGAAGGGCAACAAACTTGGGGTTACTAGGTAATTAACTCTTAATTATAAATAGCATAGAAGAGTTAACTAGACATGTACCACAATAAAAGTATATATTGTGTCAACCAGGGGATGGCAGAAGGACTACAGGACGGATAAGAAGCATGGGTCAGATGTCCACTGCTGGTTTGTGCACAACAGTGGGAAGGGTTTAATCGACGGACACTACACTGACTACATAGTTCCAGATCTCAACAGCTTCCTCCACATGCATTAAGTGGCCTGTGCTGTTATTATAGCAGTCTCCTTAGTTTAAGTATTATGTATGAATTAATGAATAGAAAAAACACTAAAGAGAGCAAAATACTTTTTCACTAATGTACCACCATTTACTCTGTATGTGTGAGAAATTATGTTGTGTCTGTATATAATTATTTTTTAAAGGCAAGAGACAATTTTGAAAATGTTTATTCAAACATAGAAAACAATTATACGATCAAAGAGGATAATTATACAAAATCAAAACTTAATCACGAAATTAAACACATCTTTAAGTTTCTCTGTCAAAGGAAAACAAGAAGAAATGCATTAAAGGATCTACATCTAAACATTTGAGGAGGTGACTCTGACACAGTAGAGTCTCCTACACGTTCTGGGCTTCAAAAGAGGAGCAATGCCCCAGCGATCACGCCAGTTTGGAGAAATCTTCATAGGCAATATTCTCCACACTTCTGCCCATTTGCGGACCCTGAAATAGACATAAGTTTGGAATACAATCTTGTCAGAATATGTTGTAGCACAGTAAAAAGAAGTGTTTGTGGAAGTGTAAATGGAAATGGAATAAACTGCTTTAACCCTAACAAAATCAAAGAACACAGCCATTCCTTAAAAAACGAACTGACAGTTGCATTTTATATAGTCTCTAGTTAATAGTTAGTAAATACAGTGACAGAACTTACAGAGTCAAGTGTGAGTGTAGCACTGAAGCTTTTCTCATCTATAGTCTCCAGAATAGCTTCTGTATCTCTGTATTCACCATTCAGAATCAAAACTCTTTTACCTGTGACAAGTTCAAACAGGGAGAGAAACAGTCAATTAAATCGATAAAAATTAAAAGCTCAAGAGTTCATGTTCATGTGCCATTTTACCTGGTGCAGGTATGACTGTCTCTAAGTGATTCTGATCCAGTTTTAGTTTGTCTCCCGAGTCCACCATCTTCACCACAGCTCCATATTTATCTCTCACTTCCTGCAGGGAAATGATGACTATTAGAAGCAAGAACTCTTTTCCCCCTGTGATTAAATGTTCACGATTCTTACCACAACAACTGCTTTCTTCTTGTAGTACCTATCTCCTACTTTTTTAGTGAGGACTTTGACAATAATGTTGGGTTGCAACCAGTAATCTGTCTTGACTGGCTCCTGCTGTTGCCTCCTCCGCTCTTCCATCTAAATAGCCAAGACAACATTTAGTTTAAATAAATTATTTTAAGTAGATGCAAACAGATCTAATGCTCTACCTCTTTGATCTCCTCAAGAGCAGACTTCTTCTTCTTCCCCTCCTTGGAGCTTGAACTAGAGGAGACGTCTTTCCTTTTGGTTGATGCAGCAGCTGTTTTTAACGCACTTGAACCCATTAAAGAACTAAAAGTAGACAAGAGACATATAGTCAAATGTACAATTATCAAGTCAACATAAGATTGATAATGCAGTAAAAAGAAGAGATTATTTACCTTGATTTTGAAGGGCCAGCGACAGATGAACTGGCACCAAGGTTAAAAGCCACTGCAACACAACATTTTACATTGCATTTATCTAATGATACTATATAGATAGCTAAATTTTTAAATTACATGACAGTCTTTGAAACCCCCCCAAAAATGACAGTATTTGCTGAAATCCCACGTTTTTGTTAAAAAAAGGAAATCAAATAAAAGCTATCCACTTAAACAAACCTTTCTCTTCTTCATTCTCTCTTTTGAGCTCTGTGTAAACTGGAGATTCCTGGAAAGAAGACAAAGACATGAAAACTAAACTAAAGACCTGAAAAAATTATTTCTGATGTTTCCGTTTCCTGGTGTGCACTCACATCCTCCTCTTTTCCATCACGACCCCTTCGGACCTGCTCCTCAATGAAGCGGGCACTCCTCTCTTCATCGTCTAGTTCATGCTTCTTCTTCCGGGCCAGTTCTTCTTGGCGACGGATAGTCTCTGGGTCACGGTCGATGTATTGGATGTACCAGCCCTTAGGAGTCTCATCCACTTTACACAAACCTATTAATAACATAACAAAAGATTGGTACACTTGTATCTACCTTAACATTCATTTTGAAATAAGCTATTCAGATAACATGGGTCTCACCTTCCCTTCCCAGCCACTTGGTGAAGTCAGTTAGAGTCTCCCACTGAGTAGAGTTCATGTGAATGTGCTCCCTATGACTGATGTACTCATTGTACACAATATTGTTATGCACACGCTTGGTTCCTGAAATGGAATGAAAACAACTTTTTATTAAATACAGGAAAATAACAAGTTAATTGCACAAACGTAAATCTCTGCATTAAGAAGGGCTTACCAAAACGTCTTCTGAGCAGCTCAATAAAATCATGTTTGAACTCACTGCGATGAATAAAAACAATAGTCAAATAACATGAAATACACTAGCTATAACACATTAATTAAAAATAATCTAGTATGAACTGTTAACTAAACTTACTTTGAGAAGTAGTCCATAAACCTTGAAGGATTTTCCGAGGCCAGCAGCAGCTGCCTCTGATGAGACTCAGACATACAATGACATTTGAAGCCATTCTGTCAACAAACAGAAGGGACATGTCTCAAATAAAGAACATAAACTTTTAACAGCAGCAAAACAAGCAGCCTAAATAATAACGACAACGAAAGCTTACCTCATCTCGGCATTGCTTTTGACACATCTGACAATACCATCTCAGCTTCTGTAGACCCTTGGCTTTTATTCGGTTGCTTATAGCTTTTGGGGAGAGAAAATCAGCTTTTCCCATTCCGACAAAGAATTACATACACAACCGTTAGATAAAATAATTTAAGTTCGGCAAAACCCTGAAGTTACACCACTAAACACAACAGTTTCCGCGTATTTCTACGTCAGAATCTCGCGACTGACCATTAAAACTCGCGAGATACTTAGCTGCCTTCAATGTCTGTTAAGGCGTTTGGATTTAGCGTTAACCCGTTTGCTTTGTTATTTGATAGTTGGTGTTTATGTCTAAGTATTCCTGAAAAATTATAAGAATATAAATGAATTAAATGCATCGTATTATGTTCAGGGGCATATGTGACTTAATTCGTCCCAATTTACAACCTAAAAACTTCAGTGACATTATTCATTTTGTTCAGTGAATGCACCATTCTTCCATTTTACTCTCATCTTGCGCCTGCGCAGTCCCACGCGTCTGACCTTCATTGGAGTAACCATGTTCGCTAGGACCAGCGCGTTGGTGTTCTCCCCACAATGGTAAACTCATATGATTTATTATATATATCAGTAGTCTTCATTTATATAATTTCCCAAGGGTCTTCATGTATCCACTGGGTTAGAAGTACTTACTTTATTACTTTTGTCAGAAGATGGTGTACTTCAAGGACGTGCTAACGTGTAGGCCGCTGCTAATGAATGACAGCGGTGTGCAACTAAGCTCAGCCGCTTAAACCAATTGTTTTTATGGAGACTAAGTGATAATATGTGATAAGTTGCAGGACCATAACATGTAAAACTACCAACTCATTTGAACGCCAATTTAATGCCCATGCATGGTCTTACAGAAGTGCTACTACATATTGTGTTTCTAGCAAACTGACGTTGATTTAATCCGGCATTGGCATACAGCAGTGTCAGTATTTCATTATCTTAACTCTGGAGACTATTCCTTCATAAAACACCAAACTATTGCATAGTGTTGTTTATGCATGCGACTAAATGTAGTGTGTATTTCTTTCACAGTGGGCAGGTCAGGAACATGGCTACCCTGAAGGACAGTAAGTACTTTTGAGTTCTGTGCAATTTCAGTACATTTTTGTAAATAAAGATAACGACATTCATACAAGTAAATGGAAGTATAGAGACTCTTGTAACAAAATTACGCAGCAATAGTCAATCTTACATGCTGTCTCATAAAAGTTCTAAAGCACAAATATTCAAATGTATTACACTGCATGCTCAGATGTCCTGACTACTGGAGATGATCAATCTGTAGTATATTTTGACACATTTGTTTCCTTGCAGGCAATTTTTTTTAAACAATGTTATTTTTGAGCACATTTAGGTTACTGGATTGTTGTTGTGCATCTGACAGTGGCCATATCATTTTTTCTAGTCACCATTCGGTTGAAGTCCATCAAGAACATCCAGAAAATCACAAAATCCATGAAAATGGTGGCCGCTGCAAAGTATGCTCGTGCTGAGAGGCAGCTGAAGCCAGCTCGTGTTTATGGCACTGGTGCTTTGGGTATGTGACCTTTTAGAACTAAAGTTAAACATCATGTAATGTATGACCTAAATACATTGTCATTTACTGTCTCCTCATCAGCCCTGTATGAAAAGGCTGAAATTAAAGCACCAGAGGATAAAGCCGCCAAGCATCTTATCATTGGCGTGACCTCTGACCGTGGACTCTGTGGTGCTATCCACTCTGGAGTGGCCAAGACTATTAAAAGCGAAATTGCTAACCTGACCGGTTCTGGCAAGGAGGTAATGGTGGTGAATGTTGGAGACAAGCTGAGAGGCCTGCTGCATAGGTAAAGTTCAGTTATTTGATTAAATCTTCAGTTCACATTATCTTTGGTTTAATGTAGCATGATTGAAAACAAACATTTAAATGGAGATAAACAATAATAAAACAAATGTAATATAATTATACTACTGATTGTTTCGCCACAGAACTCATGGTAAGCATATCATGCTGAACTGTAAGGAGGTGGGCCGCAAGCCTCCGAGCTTTGGTGATGCCTCCATCATTGCTACTGAGCTGCTCAATTCTGGATATGAGTTTGACCAGGGCTCTGTCGTCTTCAATCGATTCAGGTATTCATTTAATCAGTTTCAGTAACCTCATTGTGCACGTTTGAACCATCCTCTTACATGTATATTTCTTGCTGCAGGTCTGTTATTTCATACAAGACGGACCAGAAGCCAGTGTTCTCCACTGACACAGTTGCTAATGCAGGTACTGCAGTTATGTCTGATGCATTGTTACTGTCTTAGCCATAGCTTTTCTCATCTGCTTCCTCTGCCTATTGCAGAGACCATGGGCATCTATGATGACATTGATGCTGACGTTCTGAGGAACTATCAGGAGTTTGCTCTTGTTAACATCATCTACCTGGCCCTGAGGGAGTCGTCCTGCAGTGAGCAGAGTGCCAGGATGACTGCTATGGACAGTGCCAGCAAGAATGCTTGTAAGGGTTACACACACCCTCATTTCTGTCGTTTATAGTAGCTTTAAACAATTATTTACACCTTAATTTGTCTA
>JAWCTZ010000475.1:0-40104 GCA_036850595.1 Rhyacichthys aspro | reverse complement strand
TTTTGTAAAAGACTCTGGAAACTTTCTCTTTGGCTGAGGAGGATCTCCCACACATGTGGCTCATTCTTAATAAGATTCTGTAGAAGCATAACAGAAAAAAATGGGTATTACTGATTATTATGTTTATTCTACAGTTAACTATAACAGCTAAATAAAATGAATTTCTTATTTAACTTAAATAGTTTAGCTGTGATAATTTAATAATTTAGTTGGTGAAAAAACGCTGAGTAGTTTGTGCTACCGTTAATAATGTAATTTGTCTGAATAACTGTAACTAGAGAACCGTCTAAACACACCGTTTGTATTCAAATTGCTAGCGTTAGGTAATTTCTTTAATTTGCCAGTTTCCCAACAGGTGATACAAATGAACTTGTTAGTTTTATGCACGTTGCATGTAGGTAATTTAGTTATGCTAATTGTGAAAATACAGTTGCTAAAGACATATGTCAAACCAAAACAAAATTCAGACGAGTTAAATGCCAGTTTAGAAAATTCAAAAGCCTTACCGTGAGTTCACACTTGATTTGACCTTATGGAGATGACTCGTTGCTCGGCAACATCGGGTCACAGCTGGTTTCGATGCGCAGCAGCAGCTCCCATGAACACAGACCGGACGAGTCCATTTACACGGACAGGAGGGGACTTGTTTATCTTCAGACATTTACACCCCACCAATCCTTATGTTTTGTTTGTGTATTAAGAGTTATACGTTCATAAAACAAATAGCATACAACAAATAGCCATAAACTCTTTTTTTTTTTCAAATTAATTAAATGCATTCAGAACAATAATTATCCCCAACTGTGAAAAGTGGTACAGCCAGTTACGACCAAGCGTGCAGCTACTTCCTCCATCTGAATTGGACCTGGGTGATGTCGACTTTTTGATTATGATTATATTAAGTCAAGAATAATTCCGTAAAGTAGTTGTATACACATTTATTTAATAAACACGGCTTTCACTTTAGTGGCTAATAGTACTATAAACATTAAGTGGTCCTTTTGGTCAACTTTCTCTATTGCTAAACGTTAATTTAAAAGGCTAGCTACCGAAGCTAACTCTATGGTACTCATAGCCTTATCCAGTTGAGATGGCAATGCGTTTGTGAATACGTCGGTTTCAAGTACAAGAATACCAAAATTACGACAGCTGCTTTTACCAAATCTTGAAGGATCAAGTCATGAGCACGGAGGAGCCAAACCCCGCCGCCACACCCACTCCATGTCAAGACATTCAGGGAGATGGACGGTGGATGTCTCTGGTGTGTCAAACTTCTGGAAAACGACAGCCATTAGCGTTAATTGTTTTCATTCACTAATTTTTAGTCTGCATATTGATCTTTCAACGTTTTGCCATTAGTTATTTGTTTTGTAATGAAACCTTCTTTAATTGCATCTGTAATTCTCTCATTCATCAAATTATTTATTTCTAATGTTGAATTATTGCATTTCCACCGTGTAGCACAGTCGCTATGTGTCTGATGGCAAAGGGAAAGAACCCGACGTTGTGTTTATTGGAGACTCACTTGTTCAGTTGATGCATCAGTTTGGGGTAAATGTGATTCTGTATTTAATGTCTTCACCACTTCATTAAAAAAAGACCATAAACTCATGCAAAGTGTTTTCTGTTTTCTTCTTTTGCAGATATGGCGACAGCTGTTTTCTCCTCTTCATTCCCTTAATTTTGGCGTTGGTGGTGATGCAACACAACATGTGCTGTGGAGACTGATCAATGGTGAACTTGATAACATCAGCCCAAAGGTCTAAATGTTTATTCACACAGTTGTTTCATTATACTTTCTCTGACTTGAGGTATTCTGATCCTGAACAACTGTCTTCTTTTCACTAAGACCTTGTTTTATCTTTCCTTTAGGTTATAGTACTCTGGGTGGGCACCAACAACCACGGTCACACTGCTGAACAAATCTGTGCAGGCATTATGGCTATTGTCCAAGTCATCAAGAACAAGCTCTCACATGCTCACACGCTTGTGCTAGTGCGTGATTTTCTGATACTTTCCTTTTTACAGCCAACAGAAAAAAATAACGTTATGAAACCGTCTTTCAGTTAAAGACATTGAAATGTTAGCATTTGTTTTCGTCAGTGGAGACAGGTAAATTCAGTTTATGATTAACAATGAACTTTTGTCTTGTTTTTCAGGGTCTCCTCCCAAGAGGTAAACTGCCAAACCCTCTGCGCGAGCGAAATGAGAATGTAAACAAGCTTGTGCAAGAGGCTGTATCTTCCCTTCCTTATGCCTCTTTTCTTAATGTGGACCCTGGTTTTGTCCACTCCAATGGTAGTATCTCCCACCAGGACATGTATGACTACCTTCATCTGACTCCCAAAGGCTACCAGGCTGTGTGTGAACCTCTGCATGACCGCATCAAGTCTTTGCTAGAAAAGCCTTCAGAGCATTGAACAATCAGAACAAAGAACGACACAAACTTGAACATGCAACCTTCTCTCCAGAGCGTTATTATGCTACGCCTATTAACCCTTTAATAGTTAAACAATTTCGCAATTTGAGCTAGAATATTGTAAAATTTACTCCGTGCTTTACTGATATATATTGGTCATACAGTAGATATTATCTATTTAGATTTGATCCCATAAAGAAGAAATGTTTTGACTTTTTTCCAACATGTCTATTACTGTTATTGTCTTACCTTTTTTTTTTTTTTTATTGTGTCCCATTGTTGTGGTATCCTTATATTGCTTTGCTGCACCTGTGGGTATGTTGATAAATTCTCAAGATGAATTGATGCATTTTGTATGTCATGAGGTTATATATGCACTATATTTAGAGCACATCCTTTTTCCTTTTTTGGATTATTTACTGCATAATATAACTTGCTTTATGATGACTTTTTCTGTAAATAAATTGTATTATACACAAAAAAAAACATTGTAATGTCTTATTTAATCAGTTCTGTGTGCTTGTGCTGTCTTAGATCAGGTGAGGTATTAGGTGCTGTCGATGATGCAGAGGAGAATTTAATATGATGGAAGACATTGTCAGAGTTGATTGGTTTTGTAGGTTCCTGACAAGGGCACATAAAAACAACAAAACCAGGCTGGTGTTAAGGCAGGTTTCTGAACACAATTTCTTTGAAATTGGTTAAGTTTGGCTGAAAATAACTGACATTGCAATGAACATAATCTACTCACTGTAAACATGAAACAGTAATACAAACACCCTAGAGTCAGGCATAAGGCTTGTGAAAACAAAAGCACTGTTGGTATATAACCTCATTCAAGGACTACAATGTTATCTCTCTTTCGCATCACAAAGTGGCATTAGTCAAAAATGCATGCTGGTGGGTTGGCAAAAACATTGCTTTTCTCTTATTCACTGTCAGCCACTGTGACGGCTCTGGCTCATATGCTTCATAACACTGACAGGTAATGAATGGGCCACAGTTCCAATTACTGACATCAATACCATCTTTTATAAAGAAGTACGAGGGCACACCTTTCACTCTTGCTCTGGGTCTTTACTTACTGCATACAGGACTTCAAGGCACCATGGGATTGCAGATGTTTTTGCTTTTTCTTGTACTTGCAACGTTCACTGAGCATGTCCAAGGTATTGTACAATTTCACCTAATTTCACAAATAAAAGTTGACAATCTCTCCATTTTGAAGTTTTCAATCTTTAGGTAATACTGAGACACATGATCTATCTTTGATGCAGAGTAAATTCAAAGACGGTAAGTTTGCATTTATGTTTTACTGTGTTTCAATTTCATAGCTTTTATTACACTGCATGTTCTGTACTGTAGGATCTGTTGTTGGAAACCCAGTGGTCTCTGTAGATCTGGGCAACATTACAAAGCATCATGCCAGACCGTGTAAATGCGAAGGTACAGTGTAAGTGACCAAAAATGAGATACTTAATGGAGACTTTATCAAATAATACTTTGTGTTTACCCAGGAACTGGGACATGGCAAGTGAATAAGAAGTGTCTCTGTTCAAAGTCTGCTCGACGCAACAACAGACAATCAAAACGTCAGTAGGTTATAGTTTTGATCGCAATTTTACTTTCCTTATATTTTAAATGTTGACTTGGTTATCTCTCTGTGAAAAGTGAGAAAACTGTGCCAGAAGAAAAACATCAAGAACTTAAGGAAATGCCGCTTTTCCAAGAAGAACCAGAGGAAATATGGCCCCAGTGTTCCCATCTGAAACACAATAAGAAGCCTTTGTAACAATTTTCTCTTGTGTTACAAAAAAGCTTAACTAGCTTAACTCATTATACACATAAAAACAGCATGCACCTGTATATGTTCCAGCTATGATTACAAATGAACATTTACTACATTTTATCACATTTGCTGCTTATGTTTTACATTATTCCTAAAAATGAATAAACATGACTTTATATGACAGTCGATCAAAATGACTCATCCTTGTGTGCCTCGGAGTTAATTCCTTTTTGATCCTATTTGGTTCTATGAGTGCATGCAAAAAATGTATGCATACAAGAATGACAAGAAAGTCATTGCACTTCATTATGACCCAAACCTCATAAGGCAACAGCGTGCAAAGAGCTTGTGTGTGATAAAATAAGTTTATTATATGCTTCATACACTTTACACAGTCAGAGAAATGATACAGTAGGTTACAATGATGAAGGTTTGTATTGATTATGTGACTTGAAACATAACGCTGGTCAGTGCAGTGCAATTAATATGGGGGAGGTAGTGCATGAGGTAGTCTTCGATCATTCATAGTTTAGAAATGTATACAAGAAATGATAAAATAACAATATGCCTAAGCTTGTATTTTTAAAAATTAAAGAATGAAAAAAGGATCCCGGCCAATGACAGCGAAGGTAGGAACCACAAATTGGCAACTGGCTGCCCTGATCCAGAATTGGCATCTGTTCAAAAGAAAGAGAAAAATTAAAACTGAAAAGGATATATCCATAGATCACACCCTGATGTACTCACCTGTTATTTGTACATATCCTGTGATGTTGTTACTCATGTTCGTCTCATTGTTGAAAGCCAGGCAGGAGTAATAACCACTCTGGTCTTTAGTAACGTTGTACAGCTCCAGCACTGAGCCCGTTGTGTTCAAAAGCCCTCCTTCAAATGCCCACTGCATCTGAGCTGGAGGACTGGACTCAGCCGAACAGACCACAGTCACGTTAGCTCCAACAGTATATGATCCTAGTGTTAGGCTCATCTTATCAGGGCCATCTAGGAAAGAAAATTTATTTTGTGAAGGATTTTACTGGGGTCAGAAAACAGTAAAAATGTAAATGGGCTTAATAAAAATGTTCTGTTTACAGCAAATGGTGAAGTTCACTGAATCACTGGTCCCATTACTGACGGAATTGACAGCAGAGCATCTGAACGGGCCCTGGTCATAGCGGGTTACGTTGAATATAGTCAGGGTTGAGTTTCCGTCTGTGAGGTGGACCCTGTCACTGGCGCTGACCTCAGAGCTGCCGTTCAACCAGAGGAAGGAGACGGACGATCCAGAGGAGACAGAACATGAAGCAACAACTGAACTGCTGTACTCAAAAAGAGGGGTTTGGCTTGTTGTCACGGTTACATTGGAAACAGGCTCTGTGGATGAGAATATATACAGAATATAATATTACGTGTTAGAAAACTTGATGATTACTTATAACCACTGATGTTCAAATATGCTCAACAGCAGTAGTACTCAATTTCTCTACTTAGGTAAAAGTACAGATAAAGAAGTAGAAATGTACACAAGTAACACATTAAAATTCCTACTTAAGTGAAAGTATTAAAGTACTTGCTTTCAAATTTACTTTAAAGAATGAAAGTAAAAGTATTTGACTCAGTCATTGTGCTACTAATTAAGGTGAAATTCACATGTCTGTTTAATAGTTGGACAGACTGAGGGGAATACTCATATAATGGCGCGTTCATGTGTGATTTGTAAAACTCAGCGCTACAGGTTTAGGTACACATTTATGTACTGACAAAATTTAATTTAAGGTGTTGCACATTTTTAACAATTTACATATTTACTTACCAACGTAAAAATGTAGTGGAGTAGAAAGTGCAGATAATTGTTTTAAAATGTAATTGAGTAAAAGTACACTCTTTTAAATCTACTTAAGTAAAGTACAGATACGTAAAATTGTTCTCAAGTGACTGGTGACAGGTAAGCACTGATTGAGTTCAGCGAGTTAACATAAACGCGTTGAATCTTACCCAGAACAGTGAGGGTAACAGAGGCCGTGAGTTCAGGTTCAGTGCTCTTCATGATGTACACTCCAGAGTCGGTCACAGTGAGAGAGCTCAGAGTCAGCGCTCTATTGGCATCAATGGACGCCCTGCCTGTGTGATTGGAGAAGACCCCCTCCTGGTCCCCCTGCCAGGTCAATATGAGCATGTCTCCCACTGCCCAGCTCCCCCTGTTCAGACTTGTTGGCGGAGACAGAGACAGTGTGACAGTGTCCCCCACCGTAGCCGGGTTGATGGAGGGTTTGACCTCCAGCGCGCAGACACCTTTGGACAAAAAGATACCACAATGGGTTTTGATTTAAGTGTAAAATTGATGTTTGTCCAAAATGTATGCTCCGGAAATTAGTCTTGCATTTTAAATTGGTTTATGTGGTCTTCAAAATGGAAAAACCTGGCTCATACAGCAGCCAGAATACTCACAATTATAGTTATTAATGGCAACAGTTTCCATTGTGTTATTTCTATGGCAATTTGGGGGTATGTTTCAACCGGTTTCAAAATTAACACCATTTTAAGCCTATTTAGGAAGTAAATAAACTCACATAGCATTTTCATTTTATTTTTCATTCCATAAAAGAGTAATAAAGTAACAGAGCCTACCTTCATTTAAACACAGCAGCAGAATAGTAGCAAATATGTGGCCTTTCATCTCCATTGTGTTCAGTCTGAAAGTACCCCTGCTTATTCCTCTCTATTATACACCTTTATCATATGTCCAGCCCCCTCCCCATAAACCCCTTCCAACTGCACCCACCGTCTTATCTGCAGGTGTTTCTACTTGTTTGGTTTTCAGTCATTCCGAATGACAAAAGGCGCTTTACAATTTCAGTTTACTGACGGGGGTGAAGTTCTGTAAATGACCACACTCAATATGACAAATTATGACGGAAGGTATGTCATATCAGAGACTACTGTAAGGAAGGTGTTTTCTTTCTTCCAGCACTAAATTCACTCCTGAGATGTTTTTTTTTTCATTAAATTGCTGTTAGACATTGAGAAGTCATTAGACATTTCACAGTCACATCATCACCATTCCCATTAAAGCCCTAGGTAAACAAATGTGGGATTATTTGAGCTGGCCTAAAGGACAGAGTTCACTGTGAGCACACTGTATATGACAAAGGCTGAGAATGACAACTGACAATTTCATGAAACATGATTAAAAGTGTATTGTAATAAGGCTTAGGGCGGGACACTATTAGAATGATACAGGACATTACTCCTGCTTAGTCAGAACTGCTTGATGGAAAACTCTATTCATAATCAATATGGTTGTGGTGGAACTGTGCTTTATTGGCATCGGTGTTTGTCAAATGTTACAGGAATTTGAGTTTAAAGACCAGGACTCTGGTGATAAAGAGTATGAAAGTATAAAAATGTAAACATTTTGGGATATTTTAAAAAGAAAAAGCAACAGGTCTTCCAAATGTTTCCAGTGTTGTTGTTTTTTTGTTTGTTTGTTTTTTTATGTATAAAAGAAGTAGGAATTTCAAAACAAAAGTCATTCACAAGTAACAATAACAAATGGAATTTTACAAAAACGAAAACAAAGTAAATATCTAAAATTATAATATGTAATAAATAAATAAATAAATAAATTGTGAAAATAAAATGCTCATGTAATCATCAATACACCCTTTTTTTGTTTAGATCATTTCGTTATATTTTACAGACTTATGTTTGGACATTGCTTTAAATCTGTGTTTCATTTATTACATAGTTTTACACCAGAAACTGAAATGCAAAAACCCAACAAATTTTAAGATTAAAATTTCTTCTAAAGTAATAGTCGTTGTCCTGCTCACAAAAAAGTTATGTTTTGCTCTAAAAATGACTTGCTGTCTGATACCCAAGATGTCAGTGAATTTTAGAAGTTTTGACTTTATAAATAATATGTTTGTATGATCCAAGTATGATTCTTATGACAAATCCCTGAATGTATTGAATTTTAGTTATTTCGCCCCAGATCTCAGCACTAAAGTAACTTGAATAAGGTCAAAACAAAGAACAATACAAAATATGTAGACACTTGCTTATAAAATATTGAAATGCTTTTTGATAGTTTTTTGATGCACCACATCTAAGGTTAGTGATCATTTATAATAATGAAACCATCATTTTATTTTTTTAGTTTAGTTTTCCGCAGAACAAAAGATATTTGTATCATCGGCAAACAAAACAAATTTCAAGGTCTTCATAACTTTGCACAATTAATTTATATAGAAATTAAACAATTCAGGGCCCAGCACTGACCCCTGGGGATGCCACAAGCATGTTTCAGCATCGGTATTGTCTGGACTGCTGCTCAAGTATGTTTTTGTATATAAAAAATACAAACAGGATGCATGTTGTTTCAGTTAAGTCATGTTCTATGTCTTGTATTGAGTTGAACGGCTGTGTGTGTGTGCAGACCATATGCCTGTTACATAATGCACCATTCTTATTCCCTTAATCATTACGTCACAGTTCTATTCCATGTGTAAAGTATCCACATCATTTGTTAAACAAATACATCCATCTGATAGATTTACTGTAAGAACATACATCACATTCTTTATTAAAGTGATGCAAAGTCGGATCAAGTTCACACTCAGGCCTCACACAGTGGTCACCTTCTTTTCAGGCAGGCTCCAAAACCTTTGTAAATGAATGCACAGCGCCACCTACTGTGCAACTTCATATTATAAATACAAACGCTGTCTTTATGTATTACAGACAAGTTATGAAATGTACATAATGACAATACTATGATTAAAGGTGAAGGTGCTGTCATTAAGACAAAAAAAATAACCATTTAAAATAAAAACATTGGTCAAGTCCAACTAAAGCCTGTTTAAATCCATCTAAAACCTGTAAAAATTGAACTGAAACCTGTTCAAATCCAACAAATACCTGTTTATGTCCATATCAAACCTGTTCAAATCCAACTAAAACATGTTTGAATCTATCTCTTCAGATCCAACTGTAACCTGCTCAAATCCAACTGAAAACTGTTCAAATTCAGCCAAAACCTGTTCAAATCCAACTAAAACCTGCTCAAATCCAACGAAAACCTGTTCAAATTCAGCCAAAACCTGTTCAAATCCATCTGAAACCTGTTCAAATCCAACTAAAACTTGTACAAATCCTTATAAAACCTGTGCGAATTCAGCTAAAACCTGTTGAAATCCAAATGAAACATGTTCAAATCCTAATAAAATCTGTTATAATCCATCTAAAACCTGTTGAAAATCCATCTGAAACCTGTTGAAAATCCATCTGAAACCTGCACAAGACCATGTAAAACCTGTTGAAATTTAGCTAAAACCTGTTCAAATCCATCTTAATCCTAGTTTAGTGCATTTTGTGAAGTCCCAAAAATATGACCCACCAAATGTATTGAAGGGCCATATACAACATTGCGACGGGCCACATTTAACCTCTGGGCCCTGAGTTTAACATGTGTGCTCTAGAGACAAAGACAAAGACCACTGTGTCACTCTGTCACAAAACAAACTTCACCAGTATCAGTGCTGATGTTTGCTTTACCAAAACCTTTACCCAGGAGTCCCCTCAGGAGTGACTCACACCGAAAGGTCAGGGGTCACCATTTCATTCAATCCAGTTTCATGACATAGTTTAAAGAAGAAGGAATTACATGTGCACAATGAGAAAGATGTAATTGATAGGTTATATAATCTAATCAAACTGTTATTAATGTGGAAAAACCTAATAAACGACAGAAAGCCTAACATTGACTAGTATTCATGTGTTGTAATGTCAACATATGACCACTAGGGTGCGACGTTTTGCTTTCAACATTCACAACTCCACAACAAGTATTTGCTCTATTAATAAACTCCTCCCCCTCACTCATTTGAAGCCATAGTATGATAAACAAGTCCCATTAACTGTCTATACACAAATGATTCAGACTTTGTAATGCACTAATGTTAGTCTCACGTGCTTTTTTAGAGAAGTGCAAATGAAGAAATAGATACTTTCTTGTCTGAATCTTATCTTCAGGAAATGTCCTCAAGTACTTCCTGCAGGTTTGATGAAAAGAAGAACCCAGGCCCACAGTGTATTTACATACTTGTCTGGTTGATATGGTGAGGGATTTATACGCACTGACCTTTGTAATTAGGACTGTAAATGCAATCTGTTTTATGCCTTGCTGGGAATTGATTTGGGTTTTACCATTTCCCTTTAACTCCTCCTTCTTCTGACCCTTCTGACCTTGCTGTTATACTTTTAATTTGCACAATAGTTGAGTAAGTGAACATGAAGAAATCACGCCACCTTTTTTAGTCCGTGGGAACTGTACTTCCTCTTTAAGTGTTCATGTCGGTGCTAAGACAGGCTATTGTGAATGAGACTGTATAAATATATATCTAAAAAGACAAGTCGTTACGAATAAAGTGATTACACAAAAGTTGCATTTACTATGTTATTTGGTAAAATACAAAATACATTCATTTTGCTTTTAACTTTTTTGGTTTTACACAGAAAAATCAAGGCACAAATGTAATCAAGGCACTGTGGACAGATAACACAGTCAAGCAAAACGCATTTATATAGTATCAAGTAATGAAGTTATGATAGCCAATGAATGCCAAAGCTGTAGGAATAAGTGACAATTTAAACAAAGAAGGGAGGAGTAATCTGTCCGGGGGAAAACCACAACAGGGTACCCTTCAAGCCAGCTGAGATAATGCTTAACTCGTGAAGTAACGTTCTGCTTTACTCATTTTAAAAGTCACGTGCTGCTGTCCTGTGCTAGACGACACACAACAATAAAGACATTTTAATGAGACTTCTGCAAACGTGCCCTGTATTGCACTCTTTATCATCATCTGGGTTAAATATTACAATTTCCTGGTTAGCATCAGGTAAAGTTCAATGCAGAGAAACAAAAAACGTGTAAATCTCCATCCAGTGATGCATTTCTGATGTCGATTCATTTACATTTATCGCACTGCTGCTTGCTCACTGTGTCTAGGTTCATGTGTGGAGTGGGCAAACTGTGTCATCTGAAGACTATATTATGTTATATGGGGTTTCCTGCATTTGCTTATAATATAATATATATCCTTCCTCAAATATGACAACAAATACTTCCCTCTGTTGTCCTACACAAATAATCAAAGTTACATCAAATACCTGCATGTTTTGCATAATGTAAAATAAATATTATAATTAACCACTAGAGCCTAGAGACATGACCGAAACCAATGATAAAGAGTAAAACATTTATAAACGCAATCTCCAGGCTGCATACATTTGACTATACAACCGAGAGCTATTTTCGTGCATGGGAAAATAAAAGGAAAACATTGTTCTTTCCACTTCTCTTGAGCATTGTTTGTCAGGCCGGGTTCATTATTAACCAGGTAGACTCAAGTCCAACTACCTTCCTGGGAAGCTGCAGAGGGGGATGTGCAGGTTTCTATGACAGCAGCACAACAACCAGGCTGTGCTGTCACTTCCTGCGCACCTCGGCGTACTCTGTCCCGGTGGAAACGGGCTGAGGTGCGGGCCTCTTAACCCGCTGCATATAGGCGGCGTACGTCGGCGGAGGGGACGCTGTGCTGGGATTGTTATTCCTTTGCACCTCTGCGTACTCTGTGTTGTTCTGTTGTACACCTAGGTTCACTACTCCACCGTCCTTCTTCATAAACCTGACATCGGCATAGTTTACCTCCTACAAAAATGTCAACAAGACGAGGAAGGACTATAAGAAGTTGTTTAGACATTCAGCAGCATGATTTTTTCACTATCATTGCCCTGGATTAAAATTGCTGCCATGCAAAAAAAACTTTATTACAGTCTACATCTATGTATTGACGCAAGTGAATATCTGTTTCCTGGTTCAAAGTCTCATTATTTACTGTGATAAATACTCTTGCACCGCCATAAAAAGGAACAATAAAACCGTAGAGTGAGTGTTCATCCACAAGAGCTTTATAAAGATTGTTACTTTATAATAATAGGAAGCAAGAAAGGAAAGATGATAAACCTATGTGTCAAGTATTATGTTTCTTAACCAGGGAAATGATTTGCAATACAGTTTTTACCTGGCTTTGTGAGTATGCAGAGTTGTCCTGGCCTTCACCATCTTTAAAATATAACAGACGTGCAACATTAAGAGTGAATTAGTAAACTGTACAGAAATGTAACACGTGCAAAATGCTAAACGCTGACCTGTCCGAGTTGAAGATTGTTTCTTCTGCTTTCTGCTTAGAGACACAAGTAGAAATGTAAACGATACAGGACATAACTGTTTATTTTTCATAACTGTCATTTTTAACACATTTATTTTCACGTACTTTTTCTTGAGGATGTAGAACACTGCACCAAACACGATGAGCGCAACGACAATACATCCGATGACAATTCCAGCGATGCAACCAGCTGAGCAGCTATTACTACTGACAGTTTCTAAAGGGACAAATATAAATCAACAAAATATAAAAAAAATGTTTAATGTTTTGTAAAAAAGAATGTCTTTCTGACTGTGTTTCTTTCTTGATGTAAAACTGAAAAAATAGGAGGCATAAAGTACCTTTAACACGCACAGTGTGTGAGGCGTTGGATATTTTGTTTGCAACGTCGTTTTTGGCTTGACACATGTAGACTCCACTGTCTGAGTATTCGGTCACATCTTTAGTATATTTAAATGAATTAGCTACATTTGTCCCATTCAGAAACCAGGAGTAATTGGCGGCTGGTACAGAGTCAGCATTGCAGCTTAATTCTAATTTTGTTTTGACTTGTACCTCGTTTGAGCCTGTGATTTTAACTGTTTCTGGTCCATCTAAAAAACACAAAGCAAAGAATTCTGGTCCAATAAACTAAAGAAACAGAGAGCAATGTACATTCATACTTACAGTTCACTTTCATGACATAAACAGCTTCCTGACTGCTGACGGGGTTACTGATCTTACAGGTGTATCTTCCATTGTCTTTTCTGTTCACATTTTTAAAAGACAACACTCGGTTCTCATCATAAAACACTATGTTTTCAGAAGGTTTCAGACTTGAACCATCCTTCATCCACTCTCTGGAGGAGATGGAGCCAGAGGCATCACAGGTTAAGTTGACCAAGGTGCCCTCAACTGGTGTTGGTGTGGACGACTTGACAGAAGCTTCTGTTATATTCTCTGCAGAGAAAAACATGAAATAGATGTCAAATAATCTTTTATAAATGTTTTAGACACGTGTTTATCCAGTCAGCTTTGAGGAGTTAATCCAAAATGCAACTGTTAGTATTTAAAGGGACATTTACAAGAAGCCAAAACATAAACGCCAGCCTGTAGCGTTATCAAAATGATTTGAGTTTACACAGATACTCTGAAAGATACTTTTTTAATTCTGGGATTTCTGGGCCAGTGCTGATAAACTCTAAAGAATCTTTTTGGATTTACACAAGAAATGCTAACAATATCTGATCAGAACAGCTCTTATGCACTGTTCACATCCTTTGAGTAGCTCCCCTCTGGACAGTCTCATGTCTTTTGTCTATGTTTCATTTTGTGCTGCTCACTGTGCTTTTTAATTGCCTCTCGGGGACAAATACAGTGGCTTAAAATGAATTAATAATCACTTACTAAGTACAGAGATGACTGAAGGGTCAGATGTTGTATATATCAGAGTTTTGTTGTTAAAGGCCTGACAGCTGTAGTTCCCACTCTGACCCATCTGAATGTTCATCAGTGTGAATTGTGCTCCAGTAAAAGACAACAACTCTTCATTTAAAAACCATTTAAATCCAGCTTCAGGTCTGGAGTCAGCTGAGCAGGACAGAGTGATGTCTGACCCTTCCCCATAGAATTCATTTGATGGAAAAACTTTTAATATGACATCATCAGGACCAACTAAACATGAAAAACAAATATTAGTTTAGTTGGAAACTGGTCTTCCTTATTGAATTATTGTATGTAAAAAAATGCCACTCCAAAATACTTCAATGGTACATAATGAGCAGGTTGATGACTCACAGCTGACAGAGAGGTTTACTTCTTCACTGGTGCCATCACTGACAGGATTAAAAGCACGACACCTGAAGGGGCCCTGGTCAAAGCGGGTCACACTGACTATAGTCAGAGTGGAGCCTCCATCAGTGAAGTAGACTCTGTCGTTGGCTGTGACCTCAGAGCTTTGGTTGAACCAGAGGAAGGACAGAGAGGATCCAGACGAGGAGCAGGACAGTCTCACAGAACTGTTGAACTCTACTAAGTCTGTGCTGTTGACTCTTACTTTTACATTAGACACTGGCTCTGAGATGAAAAAACAAATAATATAATATACTCAATATAAAGTGTTCTGCAGAGGAACAGCAACAACTACTAATCCAGAAAGCTGCTCAGATCAGAATGAGTGGAGAGACACAGGAGTTTACAGGAAACACAGCTTATGGTAAATTGATGAATACTATTTGTAAAGGACGCTAAATTTTAGAGTTTAATACATACTACAATTGTGACATGATGAAAATATGACTAAGATCAAGAACTGTCTAACAGCATGCATCCAAATCACATGAACCTTTAATTCTGATCCAAAATATTACTAATGCACAAATATACATTTAATTATTTAACAGTGAATTAATATATATTGTTTGTTTTTGTCTGTATGTGGAAATTAATCTTCACTTGTTTTTACATAAATAGATGCAATGTTGGGGAAGAAAAGAAATTACCGTATACAGTCAGTCTTGAGGCTCCGATGATTTGTGGACCTGTTGCTGGTATAATAGTAACTCTGTATTCTCCAGCGTCACTAAGAGCCACATCCCTGAGCTCCAGAGATCCAGTAGAGATGAACAGAGTGATCCTGCCTTCATACACTGGATCAGTAAAGTTATTAACATTTGAAGTGATTATATTCTTTGTACCAAACTGCCATGCTATGTTTATAAATGGTGTTTGTGTTGGAGCCAGTGATGTGGTGAACATTGCAGTTCCTCCCAAAGCTGCATTCACAGAATCATCAGGCAACAAACCTTCTCCTGAGGTTAAACCTGGAATAACAATTAACCACATTAGAACATACAAACATGGTATCTCATCTCACATGCTACATTTACTATATTATATTTATTCATTTAAAAGCACATGAGCAAAGATAGAAAGACTTGATCACGCTTTTTCTTTTTTTTTAGTCGAGCTTTTTTGCGTTGCTGTCAAACACATCCAAGCCACTCATGATACATCTTTTAACAACTTTACATAAGTTAAATCATAATAAAACAAACAATCCCAGAGCGGCTCCTTCTTACCTGTAAATGCGACAAAGATAAGGCAGAGTAAAGTGAACAGATCCATTTATTAAAGTTAGTGAGGAGTAACGCGCAACAGGACGGACCGTGAGACTAAGGGGATAATGCTCTGCGTCAGGAGTGAATGTGAGTGAAGGTGTGAGAGGAGGGGAAGTCATTTAAGGTGTAGCACAGGGGCCGGGCAGCAGACCGACGCCCTCTAGTGGCGGAACACGGTTACTGCTCATTTCACTCACTTTGGCCGCGTTCAAACAACAGACAAAAGTGACTCTTCAAATCAAATATATCTTTATAGTATATTGTTATTTTTGTATTTAAGTCCATGTCTAAGTCTATGTCCAATTGTAATTTGTCTTGTACCAGAGTGACAACGGCTGCCAAAACCAAATTATTTCTATGTGCTGATTCTGATGGATTTGTTTGCTGTGCTGCTTCTTTGAAATGACTTTTTGAACATTTTTTAAATACTTATGGTATATTTAAGTGTATTATATACAAGTTGTAGCAAAAATCAATAGTCCTACCTTTTGTATTTATCAGAGATTCTCAAGTCCTGTACCACACTTTGAGAACCACTGATCAAGACAGTCTATTATGATATTATGTTGTAGTTTACTTCTTTTAGTTGCAACCCAAATATAATCTAAATTGTTTTACTATATATAAGTATAGCTTAGTGTTCAGACATGGCCAAACACTGGTGAATTTTCATGTGCAACATTTCAACCATAAGTGAATTCTACATTGAGTAAGGACTGCTTACAGTAGTTATGATTCATTTACACAGTTTTCTTTATTATTGTGGAAAAATATCCCAATCTTTGTTTTTGATGGACCTGAACATTTCTAATCTAAAGGGGAGTGTAATGGAAAACAGAATCAATAAAATGATACACTAAAATAATAAATTAATCAAATCAAGCCGCTGCGCTGACTCCATACCAGCTGATGGTAAATAGGTGGTAATAAAGACATTACTGAATACTCTGATACGTCAGTTTAACCTTGACTTGTTCAGATATAATACATTATACACATTGGTTCCAATAGGACATCAACAAATAACATACAATATGATCTGAGACGTTTTTAGGTCTATTATGTAGGAAGAAATGTAATGACTTTTTCACAGTGTGAGGGCACATAGACAATAATTAATAAAGGTAGACCATGTGACATCCAGATAAGGCTTGCGGTTGTTGTTAAAAACACTACAGTACTTCCTTAAACAGAATTCTTTCTCCTGTGGGTACTATATCCAGCTGAAGCTAAACGGAAAATGGAAATGGCTCTGATACATGTGATCATTCTTGGTGTTGTCTTTGGTAAGATATTACAGCAACAACCTCTTATATTGTGAATTTGTTTACATTGATTTAAGAGTATATTGTCCTCCAGGTTTAACCTCAGGAGCTGGTGTACTGCCTGATTCTGTGGATGCAGCTTTGGGAAGAACTGTGAGGTTTAATACATCACTGGATCCAACAGAAAAATCATTTATATCAATTGTATGGATGATTGGCACAAAAAATCAAATCACTTCAAATGTTGCTAACTTTACTGATCCAGAGTATGAAGGCAGGATCACTCTGTTCATCTCTACTGCATCTCTGGAGCTCAGGGATGTGGCTCTTAGTGACGCTGGAGATTACAGAGTTACTATTATACCAGCAACAGGTCCACAAATGCTTGGAGTCACAAGACTAAACATATACGGTAAGAGATGGAAAATCATCACAAATCATGAATAACAAATAATACATTGTAAAAGAGATATGCACAATAGATGCGCATTGTTTTAAATTAACATGTTGTGAAGTAACTTGAAAGCCATAATGCTCACATTGCAGTATAGAGTACATAGTATATAGTATAGTTGTTTTGTCTTGATTATATTTAATAATAATAATAATACATTTTATTTGTAGTGCACTTTACATTTGCCGGACAAATCTCAAAGTGCTACAGACATAAAAACAGGCATACATAAAAAGCAGATACAAATAAAAATAAAAATAGTAAAAACAGCCTTACTCGTCCTATTGAAAGGACTAGGAGTAGGCTTTTTTAAATAGAAATGTCTTAATGTAAGTGGTCTCTTTTCCTCACCCTGTTCACTTTGTTTTAATTTAAACAAGAATTTGTATTTCTCTGCTGTTACTATCAGTTTTTTTATGATCTTTCTGCCAACTGGACAAACCATAATGATAATACCATTCTGTGACACTCCCAAACCATCCATGTTTATTGATACCACAGCATAACTCCACCCATTTGGAAATCTAAAATGTTGTTTTTTTTTTTTTTTCCATCTACAGAGAATATAACAAATGCTTCAGTCACGTCGTCCACACCAACACCAATTGAGGGGATGTTAGTCAATTTAACCTGTGATGCCTCTGGCTCCAACTTCACCAGAGAGTGGATGAAGGATGGTTCAAGTTTAAAACCTTCTGAAAACATAATGTTTTATGATGAGAACCGAGTGTTGTCTTTTAATCACCTGAACAGAAAAGACACTGGGACATACACCTGTAAGATCAGTAACCCCGTCAGCAGTCAGGAAGCTGCTTATGTCATGAAAGTGAACTGTAAGTATCAGTGCATATACTTTCTGTTTCTTTAGTTTACTGGACCAATATGTTTTATGTTTGTTTTTCAGATGGACCAGAAAATGTTCAAATCTCAGGTCCAAAGGAGGTACAAGAGAAAACAGCATTAAAATTAAGCTGCACTGCTGAGTCTGTACCGGCCGCTATTTATGTCTGGATCAAGAATGGGACAACTATCTCTAACTCATCTGAATACGCTAAGGATATAACTCAATACTCAGACAGTGGAGACTACATGTGTCGAGCCACGAATGCTATTACAGAGAATACATCTGAAGCATCACACACAGTGCTTGTGACAGGTACATGTCGTCTCTGTGCCCTTCCTCCCACCGTCCAAATACATGCAAATACATACATCTCTACTTCCCCTAGTTGGTGAATGTGAGAGTGAATGGTGTCTGTCTGTGACTAACTGACCGTTGCCCAGACTGTACCCCGCCTCCGGCCCAAAGCTGCTGGGATAGGCTTATTGTGTGAAAAGGAAAGTAAGTTTTTATTTGTGTCATATTCTGTGTCTTATGTTGTTTCTGTTCCTTAAGAAGCTCCTAAAGATGTCCTCTCACCTGGAGCCATCGCTGGAATAACTATTGCATGTTTAGTGGTTGTTGGTGGAGCTATTGCAGGAGGATACTACATTTATAAAAACAAGTAAGTTATCAGAACAGTACTTTATTTCTACGCAGTGTTTATAAATCGACTCATTTTTACATTATGTCTCCATTTTGTTTTAGAAAAGGCACGAAGAAAAAAAACGATACCCGTAAGTATTCATCTGATTGAATGTAGAGAAGAAAGAGCAATGGCTGACGGCGTGGAACTGTTATATTTTCATACACTTTCTTGTTTTGCACAGGTCTTGAAGAAACAACAGTGTACGAGAACACTGCAGATGTGAGCAAGTTTTACACTGACCCCGAAAATATGCCTGTCTATGAGAATGTTCCAAAAATATATGACAAAAGGATATAATTTTCTATCTCTTTTTTGCATTACTATTCACACTGGGAAACTCAACACATTAAAAACCACAGAATATAAATCAAGATGATGAAAATATATGCTGTTTATGGTAGATTTTTTTTATTTGTTTGCAAGGTTGTTCAAAAATGTCTTTTTACTTGTGTCTTGCTGCATTATGTGAATCAAAACTTTTGTTCTATTAAATGAGCTCTTAATAAAGATACTTCCGTGTTTTGAAACTACTGTGAAATACTTCCTTGTGTTTGTCGTAGCAAGAGTCATAACTAAGTAAATGCAAAGTTTTAATTAAAATGAGATTTTTGCTGGTTTTACATTTTCCCAACATAACCACCAGTAAACAATTAATGGGTGTCTTATATTATACTCTGTCTATGGTGAAAGTAAATGTGGTTTTGAGTCCATCTACAGTAAATATTTTCACTCACTCTCATTTGTAGAAGGACATTGAATTGACTGCCATTATAGATTAATGATTGATTCATAAAGGTGGATTTGTAACAGGTTCATAAAGAATAATGACCACATTACTTCCTTATTGTGAGCTTTTTCTTCAGTCAGTACGGAGCTGCTGGAACTGGAAATGCAAAAGAAACCATTGGACTTTAGTGAAATGAGTCTGATAACTGTGATCATCATCGGAGGAGTATTAGGTAAATATTATTTTTTCAGACTTTGTTCAGCATGACTTATGTTTTGCTGTATTTGCAATTGTATCACAGTTCCAGACAGCTTTCTTTATTCTGCACTTGTTTGAATGGATTTAAGAGTTTTGTATTATTGTCCTCCAGGTTTAACCTAAGGAGCTGGTGTGTTGCCTGATGATTCTGTGAATGCAGCTCTGGGAGGAACTGTAGTGTTCACCACATCTCTGGCTCCAACACAAACACCATTTATAAACATAGCATGGCAGTTTGGCACAAAAAATATAATCACTTCAAATGTTAATAACTTTACTGATCCAGAGTATGAAGACAGGATCACTCTGTTCATCTCTACTGGATCTCTGGAGCTCATGGATGTGGCTCTTAGTGACGCTGGAGAATACAGAGTTACTATTATATCATCAACAGCTCCACAAATGGTCGGAGCCTCAAGACTGACTGTTTATGGTGAGTGATAAACAAGTCATAATGAGCTTTAACACGCATTTTAATTCTTAACCCCAGTCAAGATCTTGACAGAAGTTTGTAGTTTTCTGCAACACTTTGAAGCAAACATTAATAATTACAGGTTAAAATACGTATATTATAATCAGAGTTTTCTTGCATTTTAAATGATTGTAAAATTTACACCAGGCAGGCAATAACATGTATGGAGGAATGATTTTTATTTCATGCAGAATTTTTTGTGATGAATAATTCAAACATACAACACATCAACAAATGAACTTGTGTGAATCCATCATATTCATGTGTTCATGTGTGATCTGTTGAAATGACATCCTCATGGTTAAGTAGGTGTCAGAGCTCTTCTTCTACAGAACACAAGCCCATTTGGTCCAGAGTAACCTTCTACCTCATCTTCCCTCAGACTCAGTGTCTAATGTAAAAGTAAGAGTCAACAGCACAGACTTAGTAGAGTTCAACAGTTCTGTGAGACTGTCCTGCTCCTCGTCTGGATCCTCTCTGTCCTTCCTCTGGTTCAACCAAAGCTCTGAGGTCACAGCCAACGACAGAGTCTACTTCACTGATGGAGGCTCCACTCTGACTATAGTCAGTGTGACCCGCTTTGACCAGGGCCCCTTCAGGTGTCGTGCTTTTAATCCTGTCAGTGATGGCACCAGTGAAGAAGTAAACCTCTCTATCAGCTGTGAGTCATCAACCTGCACAGTTTTAAACATTATGTAACATTGAAGTATTTTTGAGTGGCATTTTTTTTTACATACAATAATTCAATAAGGAAGACCAGTTTCCAACTAAACTAATATTCTTTTTCTGTGTTTAGTTGGTCCTGATGATGTCATATTGAAAGTTTTTCCATCAAATGAATTCTATGGGGAAGGGTCAGACATCACTCTGTCCTGCTCAGCTGACTCCAGACCTGAAGCTGGATTTAAATGGTTTTTAAATGGAGAGTTGTTGTCTTTTACTGGAGCACAGTTCACACTGGTGAACATTCAGATGGATCAGAGTGGGAACTACAGCTGTCAGGCCTTTAACAGCAAAACTCTGAGATATACAACATCTCAACCTTCAGTCATCTCTGTACTGAGTAAGTGATTATTAACTCATTTTAAGCCACTGTATTTGTCCCAGAGAGGCAATTAAAAAGCACAGTGAGCAGCACAAAATGAAACATAGACAAAAGACATGGGACTGTCCAGAGGGGAGCCAGTCAAAGGATGTGAACAGTGAATAGGAGCTGTTGAATTAAAATGAGATTCAGTGCATTTCTTGTATGAATCCAAATACTAACAGTTGCATTTTGGACTAACTCCTCAAAGCTGACTGGATAAACACGTGTCTAAAACATTTATAAAAGATTATTTCACATCTATTTCATGTTTTTCTCTGCAGAGAATATAACAGAAGCTTCTGTCAAGTCGTCCACACCAACACCAGTTGAGGGCACCTTGGTCAATTTAACCTGTGATGCCTCTGGCTCCATCTCCATCAGAGAGTGGATGAAGGATGGTTCAAGTCTGAAACCTTCTGAAAACATAGTGTTTTATGATGAGAATCGAGTGTTGTCTTTTAAAAATCTGAACAGAAAAGACAATGGAAGATACACCTGTAAGATCAGTAACCCCGTCAGCAGTCAGGAAGCTGCTTATGTCATGAAAGTGAACTGTAAGTATGAATTTACATTGCTCTCTGTTTCTGTAGTTTATTGGACCAGAATTCTTTGCTCTGTGTTTTTCAGATGGACCAGAAACTGTTAAAATCACAGGCTCAAACGAGGTACAAGTGAAAACAAAATTAGAATTAAGCTGCAATGCTGACTCTGTACCAGCCGCCAATTACATCTGGTTTCTGAATGGGACAAATGTAGCTGATTCATTTAAATATACTAAAGATGTGACCGAATATTCAGACAGTGGAGTCTACATGTGTCAAGCCAAAAACGACGTCACAAACAGAATATCCAACGCATCACACACTGTGCTTGTTAAAGGTACTTTATGCCTCCTATTTTTTCTGTTCAAACTGTTCACTTTTGAGTCTAGTGTAAATCCAGACTTGACAAAGACTTGCTAAACCTCTGTTAAAGTGTGGTTACAATAAGCAGGGAGACTTATGTCCAGTTATTGTGTGAAAAGGAAAGTAAGTTTTTTTGTAGACTTAGTAGAGTTTAACAGTACACACTTTGGTTGTAACAGGTAAATGTAGATATCAAACTATAGCGACTTAGATGCCATTAGTTTCAATCTTTACACTTGACAAAGAAACACTAAATGTCTGTTTTTATTTTCCTTAAGGACCTAAAGACGGCCTCTCACCTGGAGCCATCGCTGGAATAACTCTTGCATGTTTAGTTGTTGTTGTTGGTGGAGCTATTGCAGGAGTTTATGTTTATAAAAATAAGTAAGTCATCAGAACAGTACTTTATTTCTATATCACAATTCTAAATATAGCCATAGTACAATATTATTTCTGTATTTTTTTTTTTTTTTTAGAAATGGCAAAAAGCAAAACAACAGTAAGTATTTATCTAAATTACTGACATAGACAAAAAGGTAAGTTACTGAGTGGATTAAAGTAACATTCAGTTTTATTGTTTTTGCACAGGTCTTGGAGATCAACATGTGTACGAGAACACTTCAAATGTGTGCACGTTTTCCACAGACACAGAAAATAAACACATCTATGAGAATGCCATGAATACGTATAACAAATCTTTATAATGTTCTGCTCTTTAAAAATGTACTGCATCAGTATTATCCTCTGGAGACCCAATGCAGTAAGAATTAATTTTTTGGATTTGTTGGTTGTTTTTTGTTTTTTTTAGTTTTGTAAAAAGTTATGAAAGTCAATGAAACTTTATTGTCCTAAAGTAACTCGCCATCACCACATTTATAAATCTGTCCGGTTATTTTTATGCACACAGCAGTTATAAATCTACAACAAAAAACTTCTGTGCCTCGAAGCATCAGTGAATTTGTTTGTTCTATGGTTTCAATTTATCAAATGTAAAGTCTGGGCTGATCCATTCCTCCATGGTTGTCAAGTTTTGAAATCTGTGCATTTTTTGTTAATTTAGAGTCTAATCAATTGTATATAAATAAATGAATATAAGGGACTCTGCATTAAAATGAAACCATGGCTGTATTTCCCAGCTGAAAATGCATTTATTGTCACGACCTGTGCCACTAATTCACATTGATATCCTGCTCTGTCGATGTCATTATTGGCTTATCATCTGTTTCTCTCCTAAACTGTGGTGTTTCTGGCTCCATCGTCACCAAAGAGACGGCAAAGGACTGATCCAAACTGGGAGTTGTCCTTTAAAGTTGTAAACACAAATAACAATCAACTAAACTGTCGTCCTGAGAGAGCACCTAGATAATAATTAATAAAGGTAGACTGTAACTCAGGTCGAAAAGACCATTGAAAGTGATAACGCTATAGCTTCAGTACTTCCTTCATGCTGAGGTCATATTGCAGTTACTCGACGCTGAAACTGGTAAAGCAAAAGGAGAGAAATCATCAGGCAACAATGGAAAAGAGTCTGATACGTGTGATTATTTTTGGAGTCGTATTTGGTAAGATGTACTTGACATGGCTTCAATTATTCCAAATTATAAATAATGCTTCTTAAGGTAATCAGTGCATAGAAAAGATACAGTCAAGTGTGGCTCTCTCTACTGTCCAATCAATAATAATAGTAAAAGATTTAGCATTCTGACCCTCACCTCAATTTAGAGCTAAATCTGTATCATAATTCTAGGCAGCTTCTTTTATTCTGCTCTTGTTTAAGTGATTAAAGAGCATATGTTATTGTCCTCCAGGTTTAACCTCAGGAGCTGGTGTGTTGCCTGATGATTCTGTGAATGCAGCTTTGGGAGGAACTGTGACGTTTAAGACATCACTGGATCTAACAGAAACACCATTTATAACTTTGTCGTGGCAATTTGGCACAAAGAATATAATCACTTCAAATGTTAATAACTTTACTGATCCAGAGTATGAAGACAGGATCACTCTGTTCATCTCTACTGGATCTCTGGAGCTCATGGATGTGGCTCTTAGTGACGCTGGAGAATACAGAGTTACTATTATATCATCAACAGCTCCACAAATGGTCGGAGCCTCAAGACTGACTGTTTATGGTGAGTGATAAACAAGTCATAATGAGCTTTAACACGCATTTTAATTCTTAACCCCAGTCAAGTTCTTGACAGAAGTTTGTAGTTTTCTGTAACACTTTAAAGCAAACATTAATAATTACAGGTTAAAATACATATATTATAATCAGAGTTTTCTTGCATTTTAAATGATTGTAAAATTTGTGTATGTATGTATGGATATATGTATGGAGGAATGATTTTTATTTCACGATGTAGAATCCTTTTTGATAAATAACTCAACTACACAACAAATTAACTAATGTGAATCCATCATATTCATGTATTTATGTGTGATCTGTTGAAATGACATCCTCATGGTTAAGTAGGTGTCAGAGCTCTTCTACAGAACACAAGCCCATTTGGTCCAGAGTAACCTTCTACCTCATCTTTCCTCAGAGCCAGTGTCTAATGTGACAGTAAGAGTCAACAGCACAGACTTAGTAGAGTTCAACAGTTCTGTGAGACTGTCCTGCTCCTCGTCTGGATCCTCTCTGTCCTTCCTCTGGTTCAACCAAAGCTCTGAGGTCACAGCCAACGACAGAGTCTACTTCACTGATGGAGGCTCCACTCTGACTATAGTCAGTGTGACCCGCTTTGACCAGGGCCCCTTCAGGTGTCGTGCTTTTAATCCTGTCAGTGATGGCACCAGTGAAGAAGTAAACCTCTCTGTCAGCTGTGAGTCATCAACCTGCACAGTTTTATCTGTTAGTTTCAGCATTTATGCATTATAGACAATTTGAACATTTAATTATTTGATTAAGAGGAAAATTTCCACAAATCTTTTTTGTTTTTTTCTGTGTTTAGTTGGTCCTGATGATGTTATTTTGAAAGTTTTTCCATCAAATGAATTCTATGGGGAAGGGTCAGACATCACTCTGTCCTGCTCAGCTGACTCCAGACCTGAAGCTGGATTTAAATGGTTTTTAAATGAAGAGTTGTTGTCTTTTACTGGAGCACAGTTCACACTGATGAACATTCAGATGGATCAGAGTGGGAACTACAGCTGTCAGGCCTTTAACAACAAAACTCTGAGATATACAACATCTCAACCTTCAGTCATCTCTGTACTGAGTAAGTCTATTCAAATTTAATTCTTCAACACTAAAAAAAGAAAATACTAAGGTTTTTAGTTTTTTTTTAATCTTTGATAATAATAATCACATTTTTGCCACAGATTTCCCATTTTCACACATTTTCCTCTCACAGAGAAGATATCAGATCCTTTGGTCACATCGTCCACACCAACACCAGTTGAAGGGACTAAACTCAACATAACCTGTGATGCCTCTGGGCCCATGTTCACCAGAGAGTGGACGAAGAATGGTTTAAATCTGAAACCTTCTGAAAACATAGTGTTTTATGATGAGAACCGAGTTTTGTCTTTTAAACATGTGAAGAGAACAGACAGAGGGGCATACACCTGTAAGATCAGTAACCCCGTCAGCAGTCAGGCAGCTACTAATGTTATAATTGTGATCTGTAAGTATCACTGCATATACTTTCTGTTTCGTTAGTTTACTGGACCTACATGTTTTATGTTTGTTTTTCAGATGGACCAGAAAATGTTCAAATCTCAGGTCCAAAGGAGGTACAAGAGAAAACAGCATTAACATTAAGCTGCACTGCTGAGTCAGTACCGGCCGCTATTTATGTCTGGATCAAGAATGGGACAACTATATCAGACTCACCTGAATACACCAAAGACATAACTCAATACTCAGACAGTGGAGACTACATGTGTCTAGCCATGAATTTTGTCACTGGGGGAACATTTTCAGTATTACACACATTGGTTGTAACAGGTACATGTAGATATCTAACTATAGTGGCTTAGATGTTTCAATCTTTACACTTGACAAAGAAACAATAAAAGTCTGTTTTTATTTTCCTTAAGGACCTAAAGACGGCCTCTCAGGTGGAGCCATCGCTGGAATAACTCTTGCATGTTTACTTGTTGTTGGTGGAGCTATTGCAGGAGTTTATGTTTATAAAAACAAGTAAATTATCGGCACAATACTTTATCACAATTCTAAATAGAGTCATACTAACAATTTCACTTGTGTATTATTTTTTTCTTTTAGAAATTGCAAAAGGCACAAGAAAAGCAGTAAGTATTCGCCTGATTTAATATAAACAAAAAAAAATGTTGATTCACTGTGCGTCAAATGTAAATAAAATGTGCTTGTTTTGCTCAGGTTCGAGAGAAAACAATACTTTGGAGAACTCTGCGAATATGAGCACGTTTCATACACAAGCTGAAAGTAGTACCTATGAGGACCTTTCAGAGATTTATGACAGAACTCTATAAAGATGGTTTTCTATCATGATTATTCTCAACCAAAAAGAGTCAAAGAGGAAAATGTATTTTAATCAAGCTTTTGAATGTCAAGGGATGGCTGTGCTGAAATACATGAACAGGTTAAACAGTTATCTGATGAAATGTCTTTCTTACTTCTTCTTTTGTTCTTCGAAATACCTTTTTCATGCGTCCAAATTGTGGAACAAAAACTGTACATTTGTATTAATAACTGACCTTTCTGAAAACTTGAATTAAAATAAGACAACTTGATGAATAAATGAAAGGGTTCCTTATGTCATGTGTCTTTCTTCCATGATGGTAATATACTGTTCAAAAGTTAATATAGCATTTCTATTGTATCACACGGTGGTGGAATATAACAAAATAAAATTACCCCATACTTTTTCAGTTTTCAAGTATCTGTACTTTACTGAAGTGGATTTAAAAGAGGGTACTTCTGATTTTTACTCCACTACATTTTTACATTGGCTTCACAAGTACAAGTAAATATGAGTTTTTAAATTGTTCTTAATGTGCAACACCTTAAATTAAATGTGTAAGTACAAGTGTGTATCTATAGCGCTGAGTTTTACAAAGCACACATGAACACTGCATGTCAACTTTAATTAGTAGCATAATGATTCAGTCTTTTACTTTTATACCTTAAGTACATTTAAAAGCAGGTATTTCAATACTTTCACTTAAGTAATACATTTCAATGTGATCCTTTTGCTTGAGTACAATTTCTCCGTATTTATCAGTACTTTTACTTGAGTAGAGGAACTGAGTACTTCCTCCACCTCTGGTATTACAGGAAATACAGAACTTATTTTTGTACTGCGACACTTTGTCTGGAAGCGTGTGTCCAATTTGAAGCAGGACATTATCATTATTGATTTTATGCTCTCATCTGCACGGTCCACATTGATAATAATTAACTAAGGTACACAGTGACAAAGATAAAAACACCACACGGTACTTCCTTGTGTTGAGTTCTGCCTCATTTCTTCAATCGCCCAAACTTTCAAAGCATTAGACACCGACCAGACAATGGAAACCATACATACAATCATTCTTGGATGTCTGCTGGGTGAGAAAACCTTTAGTAATGGAGTTTATGTTGCTGTTTAACATAGAAAGTCGAGTCTAGCACTGTACTTAAGAGTGTCCAGCAAGAAGTTGTCATAATTGTGACACCTTTGCAGCAATTGTTTGTATTTTGTGTTTGAAATTCTTTTTTTCCCCTTTGGCAATTGTTTTCACTGATTCATTTCCTCCAGGTTTAACCTCAGGAGCTGGTGTGTTGCCTGATGATTCTGTGAATGCAACTTTGGGAGGAACTGTGACGTTTAAGACATCACTGGATCTAACAGAAACACCATTTATAACTTTGTCGTGGCAATTTGGCACAAAGAATATAATCACTTCAAATGTTAATAACTTTACTGATCCAGAGTATGAAAGTAGGATCACTCTGTTCATCTCTACTGCATCTCTGGAGCTCAGGGATGTGGTTCTTAGTGACGCTGGAGAATACAGAGTTACTATTATACCAGCATCAGGTCCACAAATGGTCGGCACAACATCACTGAAAGTATACGGTAAGTTTGAAATGCATTTTAAATACAAATCATTCTTGTAGATAGTCATATTCAAATTGATTCTGATGGTTCCTTGACATGAACATAGAATTAACCCCTCTATCATAGACACAGTAAGTCTCCAGATATTTCAATATTTGAGTCTGAGCGATGACAAGATTTCACAAAGAACTTTCCACACATTTAACACATTGAGGAAACATGATGAGACAAACAGTTTCATGTCACTTTCCAATTCCTTAAGAAGTCTCCTAATGTTGCTTGACACATGCATCTGATTACTTTTAATTTGATGTCTTTCTATGTAAAATGCATGCCCCACTAAAATGAAACTCTCTTTTTCACAACTTTTCACAGCAAAGCAAGTCTTTTGACAAATTTATTACTGATTCTCTCCCTCAGAGCCAGTGTCTAATGTGACAGTAAGAGTCAACAGCACAGACTTAGTAGAGTTCAACAGTTCTGTGAGACTGTCCTGCTCCTCGTCTGGATCCTCTCTGTCCTTCCTCTGGTTCAACCAAAGCTCTACGGTCACCGCCAACGACAGAGTCTACTTCACTGATGGAGGCTCCACTCTGACTATAGTCAGTGTGACCCGCTTTGACCAGGGCCCCTTCAGGTGTCACGTGTCTAATCCTGTCAGCAGCAACACGAGTGAAGAAGTAAAACTCAATATCAAATGTGAGTACTGTATTCTATTCCTGTATTGTTCTCACACACAATTATTTTCTGACTTTTCACATTCAGCAGCAACCATGATTGACCTATTTCTTAGCCTCACCCATGAACGCCACCAGCCAATCATATTTAATGCAGCTACTCACACATTCAAAATGTAATCCCCAAAGAAATGCATTAGAAACAGCCTGGGTTATTCAGCAAATTCATTAACACTTATACTTTAATAGTTTGGCATAAAAAAACTGTATAAATCTTCATAAAATTCCCCAAATGCACTGCTTCTTATGCGTTTCAATGGGTTTCTACGATGTGCTGTGTGGAGTGTGATTGGCGTGTGGCGTTCGAGGGCATCTGAGATAAAAAAAAAACTCTGATTTCTCTGTACTGTGTCAAAGTGAAAGAGGAAAGGAGAGTCTTCAGGCTGTTTTAGCTGAAGCTCTAATATTGTGGTGATCAGACCTCAAGCTGATTAAATCCCTATGAGGCGTGCTACAGGTCTCTTGTGTTATACAGTGTAATAAAGAGCTAAAAATGAATGATTGACTGGTATATGTTTTCTCCTCAGAGGCACTATTAATATTACTTTATAACACAGTGCCTTATTGCCCTTGTTTAATGACTCACCTACACTGAAACTGGTCACTTTTATATAACCGTAACTTTTGTCTACCCTCATATTATCATTTCTTTTTTTATTTTTCAGATGGGCCTTACAATGTTGAGGTCAAAGGTGCAACTAAGCTTCAAGTAGGACAATCTATGGTACTATTTTGCACTGCTGACTCCGTACCAACTGCCAGCTACTCCTGGAGACGAAACGGTGCCAAAATGCTCAGCGATTCGGCGGTGCTTGTTGAAACTGGGATTGACAAGTCTAGCAGCAATAAATACATTTGTGAGGCAACAAACTCTGTCACCGGGAAGGCACTGTCTCAGGAACACAACATGAATGTGCACGGTAAAGTTCTAGTGTGAAGTTATTTTGTGGTTAGTTAAAAATGCTCAACTAAAAGATGTTTAAATGTCCTGAACAGATGTCCCTCTTTCTGGTGGGGCCATTGCTGGAATAGTAATAGCATGTGCGGTGATTGTAGGAGTTGTTGTTGGTGTAAGCTGCCATTTTTATCATAAGAAGTAAGTAAAAATGTCGCTAGTGTACCTCATGAACACTTTCGGACTTTGTGTGATTCAAAACTCTTCTTCTGTCTCGCTTTGTTTCAGAAAATGAAGAAAGGAGAAAATCCACAGCCAACGAAGCACTGCTAAAATATGAGCTTTAGCTACATTTACAGAATTTAAATCAGGGTCTGTTTGTTCATGTGTTTTTGTATCATCTGCATATTTTTTTTTATTTTTGAGGATTTGTGAAACATTTTTGAAACTTTTTTTGTGCTTTTTTTGTGTACAATATTTAGGACAATAGAAAAAGTAGGCTATATTTAATAGGTTTTGTTTGTTTGTTTTTGTTTAATATTCACCTGATTTTTTTTCAACATGTGAAATGATATAATGTGACGTGTGTGATTACATTTCCCCGGAAGCAAGCAAGTTTGTGTTTGCATGAATGAACCATATAATGATCAAGTACAAGTAAGTATATTTAAGACCTATTTATTTTGTGTTTCTGATATTTTTTTAATGCATAAGTAGGCTATTTTATATGTTTGAAAAATACTCTACTTTGTGGTGTTTACCCAAAAATGTACAAAAAAAGATCACATCTTTTTAAGTGTTTTAGTGGCTTAAATCTTCCTGTGCTTATTGTTAGACGCATTTTGTAACGTTATTATAGCTGTTTTATTGTTAGAATGATAGATACTGTTCACATAACACATTAAACGCAATATTTAACACGTTTACACACTTGCTGCCCCCTTGTGGACAAATACAGCCAGTACATCTGTGTGTTCACAATGCAGGATAGATGTCCATTGATTGTATTAAAAATTATATTACAAATTCAATAAACAGGATATTTATGAAGAGGGAACTGTCCTATTTCAGTTTGTGGAAACGTTTGTCTTTTCTTGTCTTGTGCGTATACTTTCAGACAGGTTACATTGTTTTTTAAAGGTAAGAAAAAGTTCATTGACAGAGATTCATTTTAAACCCACAAAATTATACTGTGCTTTCTTTACATCCACAATAAAAAAACACCAACTTGAACTTGAACTTGACTCACGTGACTCTACTTTGTTGTTGTGATGATTCTTGAATTAGATCTGTGAACATCTCAGTGTCATGCGTCTTTGATTGTGATAAGCTCAAAGATGGACGCTGGACAAAACCACTGGCTCTACGGAGCTCAGGGACCTGACGGAAAAAGACAGTGGTGAATATGAATTAATCTTAATCCCACATGCAGCACAGTAGTTTTATGGAACAGCCAAGCTATTAGAATTGAGTAAGTACCGTATTTTCCGGACTATAGAGCGCACCTAAATATAAGCCGCACCCACTAAAATTTAAAAGAAATATATATTTTGTCACATATAAGCCGCACCGGACTATAAGCCGCCGATACCCAGGCTGAGAAATAAGATATTTACACAGAAAGATTTTGTACCATGTGTTAATTCATATACCTGAACTGATTGTTTCCGAACAGTGCCTGTAACACAGCAGTAAAAGTGCTGATCAAACAAAACAGAAAAGTCATTGATGGTTTTATTCATCTTCTTCCTGTGCACTAAAACCAAGTTGCTTTATTTTTCTTCCTCCTGCGTACTGAAACCACTGAACACCAAACCACTGTCACTTTTTCTTCCTGCGCACTGTTAAAGCGCAACTGTGCAACTATTAAAGTCGCTTCATTCTCCCGTGCACTGAAACCACAAGTCACTATTCATCTTCCTCCTGAGCATTGAAACTACTGAACACCAAACCACTGTCACTTCATTTGTTTTCCATTATGAGGGGGTGAGGGTGTAAAACTATTACCGTATTTTGCTGTTGTGCGTCTTGGGTTGCATGTGCTAAGAATAAAAACTGGTGCTTTCTTGTTTGTACTACCGCTGCCTCGTTTGTCTCGTTTTTGCACTTCCTGCTAGAGCGCCCCCCTGAGGGCTGGAGAAAAATTCATAGAAAAGCCGCATCTCTGTATAAGCCGCATGGTTCAAAGCGTGGGAAAAAAGTAGCGGCTTATAGTCCGGAAAATACGGTACTTGACTGTCTTTCAAAATACAAAATAACTGCATCTGAAACCTTTGACTCACATTTTATTGTAAGTAAACACATGGTTTACTATGTGTAACATTTGACATTAGTTAAGCATGAATCATTTTTAATGTTTTTGGGTTCAAAGACTAAAATTAATCTAATTTATAAATGTATTTTACTATTTCTCTTGATTTATTGTATAAAGCAGAGCAATGGCAAAGTTGAAGTACTCGAGACGGCCTTGTCTAACTCTAAAAGTCTTAGTCTTGTGTCGGTCTCAAACTCATTCTTGGTCTTGGACCAACCAAAACCACAAATGCCATATTCATATCTTCTTGGGATTGAAAGAAAATCTCAATCATTTTATATTCAGTGACAAACTCTGCCCCCTTCACCAAACACAAACCTCCATGAGTCTGGACTTGGTCAAAAACTGGACTTTTTTTTTTTACTGTTCCCTTGTATCTATTACAGTATATTGTGCACTGGTTCTGGTCTTGATTCGGTCTTGACCTGGTCTCTTCTCTGACATAGTCTTGGTTTTAATTTGGTCTCGATTGCTTGTCATGGTCTTGATACTCTCTGGTCTCGGACATGACTTGGTCTCGGTCAATGCGGTCACTAGCAAAATGTCAGCTCAACAAAAACATATACAAAAGAAAACATAACCAAACACACTGTATAATTGACATCAGAATTGGAACCTACTATCATTACTGTTTTACTCTAGACCACTTAAAGTAGGGGCCACGATGGTTAATAACAATCCTTTCAGGGGCCAAAGATTGTGACACTTGGGGAATTTTATTAAATTTTGAATGTGAGATTTCATCTTCATTTGAGTTTCAGCAGGTTTTAGATGAATTTGAACAGGGTTTAGATGTATTTGAATAGGTTTTAGATGAATTTAAACAGATTCCAGTTGGTTTTGAACAGGATTTATATGGATTTTAACAGGTTTTATTTATCTTTGAAGCAAAAAATCCATCTAAAACCTGTTAATTAAAACCTAGTGCCATAAATATCACTTTGTAAATAAACTGAAGGGCCACATTAAACATTGCAAAGGGCCACATTTTGCCCCCGGGCCTTGAGTTTGACATGTGTGCTCTAGACTAATTAGCTCATCAATAGTATTTTTTTTTTTTCTTCATTTATTTACATTGTGTGTTATCTGAATACATATTGAATTTGACTATTTTAAAGCTGCTAAAACTGTGTTATTGTTTTTTTCCACAAGGGTGCGCTCATGGACTGCTTCACCAGTAACCTCCAGCACTTAGGTTAGAGCAGAGGTGTCAAACTCAAAGTGGTGAGGGGCCGCGATAGTAAATAAGAATCCTTTCAGGTGCCGAAGGTGGTGACATTTGAGAAGATTTTATTATTTTTTTTGTTTGTTTTCATTCGAGTCTTACAAAGGTTGTCTTTAACATTTATTTTCACCTTTTTAAACAGGTTTTAGTTGAATTTGAACAGGTTTTAGATGGATTTGAACAGGTTTTTGTTGGATTTGAGCAGCTTTAAGATGGATTTGAACAGGTATTTGTTGGATTTGAGCAGCTTTAACATGGATTTGAACAGGTTTCTGGTGGATTTCCGCAAGTTTTAGCTGAATTTGAACAGGTTTTAGATGGATTTGAACCGGTTTTAATTGCATTTGAACAGGTTTTAGTGGGGTTTCTGGTTGGAATTTTTTTAAAACCTGTTCTAATCCAATTAAAACTTAGTGCCACATAAATATTGCCTAATAAACTAAATATCAAGGCTGGTACGTGTGGTTATCAAGAGCTACGTTATTATTACATACACAGTTGTCCCTTATGATAATAAATGAGGCAATAAAGCGGCTTGTATTCATTAATATACAGTTTATATTCGAGACCATGTTGTAAAATGATAAACTTTGTCACATATATATTTAATAAAAGGCATGACATTATTCAGTATCTGTTGGAAACACATGGCGGCTGTATATTGGAGTTGAGGTTAAAATAATTACAGCTTAAAAATAGCTGAAAATTTAATCATTAGGTGAAGGAATGAATTACAACACACAGCAGGCAACAAAACTACATAATATCACTCTGTAGTGCGTGTTGTGCATTCGGGATGTTATTAGGAGCACTATTAGCAGGATCTTTCTCATATGGAAAATCCCTGATGTGCTCATTATGGTGTGCATCTTACATGTGTTTTGTTTTGGAGTGTGCATTTTTTTGTTGTTAGTTCTACAAATACAAGTAATGAGTGAAGACATCCTGATCCCCTCCTCCCTGTACGCCACAGTTACAACTCCTGTGTCTCATAAACATCTCCTTTGTTCTGTGCAGCCTGCAGCAGACGTGGAAACATCTATAATAGCGCCGATTTTCTCAGGAGCCACGAGTCAGCTTTTCATTTTGATTTCTCGTTTTTTTTTTTTTTTTTCATTGCACCAGAGAATCTAAAACCCGCTCTCACCGTCAGCTCAGATGTGTTCAAATCGTAAACTGTTTCTTTGAGGTTTAAGTGATAAGACAGGTGTGCTTCCGGACCGTTTGACTGCGACTGCTGGAAGGAGAGTGACTCATTTTGTGAATGTGTCTGGTGTTGACGAAAATATAATATTATCCAGCACTGAAAACTTTATGGAAGACACTGGAGAGCACACCATCTTCCCATCTGCTGGAGCATGATGATCGGACGATGTTAAGTGAAGTATGTGGTAAGTTTATCCAGTTTATTTAGAATTTCTGTCTCTCCTATGTCATTGAAAAAGTCTTACTGTCACTTGTTTGCATCCAGAATTACATACTCTGCCATCTGCCATGTCAACTAAACTTAAAAATATTGAGCGCTTGGGTTTGACTCTTGATTTCATGTCATCACCTCACTTTCGACTCCTTGTTTTCCGTCTTTCTGTCAAATAATGGCAAAAAAAAACCCCAAAACAAACAAGAAAAACTAATACCGTTCCTCACCAGACTGTTGTAGAGTTGTGAGCTTCTACCAAATTGCTTTTCACACAACACTGCAGTTTGAGTTTGGATGTATAGCCGTCTAATTGCTTGTTTTCCATCCTCAGTTCCCATATCTAATGTAAGAACAGTCAGCAGCACAGATTTGTGGAGTTCAACAGTTCTGTGAGTCTTTCTGTCCTTCCTCTTGTTTAACCAACAGCCAGCTTTGATTGAACCAGAGTTAGCTGTAAGTTTGCAGTTTGTCTGTGTTTAAATTGACAACTCTTGTAATAAAAACTTATATGTATTTGTTTGGTCTATTTTATACACTAAAGACCCAGAAAAACTTCCTTTCATTACATTTCCTTCGCAACAATACACTGCAAAGGGTTCTCTCTTGGATTTGAGCTGCATGGCTGACTCCAACCTTTAACTTCTGAACGTACTAGGTAAGTAAGGACTTCAAAATTCTGTGCAAAAAATGTGACTCTGATAAAAAAGGTCATAACACACTTTATTTCATCGGTCTGTTCAGTTTTTTAGTGCATTATACAAGGGGACTATTATCGCCAGCGGACAAGTGAACTTCAGAATCCATGGTGCTATTGTGGGAAAGTTTAAAAAGCATGTGAATATTTTTAACTAAAAACGTACCTGTCTAGGGTAAGTATTAATCGCCTAGAGAGCAGAAGCAATAAATTAGACACCTCTCTGTTGAGGACTGATTGCTATTTGTGATGCAGCTTTAGTATTTGTGAATTCTGGCTGTGCATTGTCACCCATCTCACATAAATGTATAATTATTTTGCTTTTAATGTACTTTCTTCCTCCTCAGAGCGCGTTCAAGTGTACAGGTAAACTCTAAAGTCAGTCCTGCTCCTCTTCTGTTTCCTCTTTGTGTCACGATAATATAATTTCTTGTTTTCCTCACATCACAGAAAACATGAACCTTCCATTACCGCCTCTCCATTACAAGAACACTACGACGAAGGAGCAGATGTAAACCTAATGTGTTCAACTGCATTAGAGCCTCCCGCTTTCACTGAGTGCTTTCTGAACGGAGACCTGCTGCCTCACGTTGGCCCACAGCTCAGATTTGTGAACATCCAGATGAGTCTCAGTGGGAGCTCCAGCTGTCAGGCCTTTCACAACAGAACAATGAAATATGAAGCATCTCTGCCTTTAACCATAACTGTACTAATGACCAAAATGATAACTCCTGGCAGCACAGACTTGGTAGAGTTCACCAGTGCCTCCTGTGCATCCGTCCTGCTCTTTCTTCGGGTTCAACGACAGCTCTGAGGCGACAGCCGATGACAGAGTGCCCCTCACCGACGGAGGCTCCGCTCTGACGATAATTAACGTGACCTGCTTCGACCAGGCCCCGCTCAGGTGTCTTGTCTTTAATCATTTCCGTAATGACACCGTCAGCTGTGAGTTGCCTCAGTCTCCGATGTTTAACAGCATTTGCATAAAAATGTGCCGCATGATTCATGATTATTACAGCCGTCACGACACGAGTGCTTCACGCTAATTTGCTTTTTATTGTGCTCCTTGCTGTTTAATTTTGCAGTATTTGGTTACAGTGCTACCTGTAATGTTTTTCTTCTAATGATGCTTCTGAATGACATACTCAGCCCTAATGAGGGAACCTATGCTTGTTTTAATCAGTGTGCCCAGCCTCTTTCTCAATATTATTTCCACAGTTGGCCCAGAAAACATCCACATGAAGCTATTTCCGCCACGGTGTTACCAGGAGAAAGGTTTCAAACATCACTTTGTCCTGCTCAGCCGAGTCCAGGCCACCTGCTCCATTTCGATGGTTCTTCATTGGAAACATGCTGTCTCCTACTGCACCACAGCTCCAGCTATTGAACATTCAGATGAATCAGATCGGCAACTACAGCTGTCAGGCCTTTAACAACAAAACTTTCAGATTTGCAGCATCTTCTCCTTTAGCTATTTTTGTACAAGGTGAGATCCTAACACTACATTCACTTAGGCAGCACGGGTTGATTTTTTATGTAATTTCCTTCAGACGTGTTGCCCACAGAACAGAACTTTAACGTGGAGCTGACTTAATAACACACAGTGGATGGAGTACAGCAGTTCTGTGAGTCTGTGTCTTTCCTTTGGTTAAACCATTTACAAAGTCATAAACAGCAAGATATTACAACACGTAATATAAATGCATGTATGTAAACTTATCATAGATAGTTACTGAATGTCTCTAAGTGTCAGCGATTCTTGGAGAATATCCTGGTTGTCACTGTGTTTTTAAAATCTGTGTTTTTGTGCACAGAAAATAAAAAATGTTTCAAAAGTAGGATAAGACTACCGTATTACACAAATGTACTCTTCTTTAAAGGTGCAGTGTCTAATAAAGTTGCATACGGTTGGACAAAATGGAACACATCACAAAATCTTCCATTTGTCTGCAATAACTGTCTCGATATTTGAATTTACTGTCTTTAAAAATATGACAAAAGCAGCCCATTACATAACAGCTGCCTCCTGCTGCTAGAGACATTCATGTACTAAACTGATTTAGTGAACAGAATGTCCCTGCAGGGCTACTGTAGATGCTCACAAGCTCACAATTAGAGGAGTGTGATTTTTGGATTTTGATATAGTGCCCTTTGGTAAATGGTGCAGCTCCATTAAAACACACACAAGACTTCTGAGCAGTAATTACCCGACAGCAGTAACTATACTAAAAAATGACATACACTCAGAATGGTTCCAAATGAATGTGTGTGAATGGAAGTATAGAATTTGACGTTATTTTTTTATTTTTTACATATCTTAGTCCATATCCTGACAGTGCACATGAAGTCTAATTAATCTTGAAGTGTAATGCCAAAAAAGTTCACAATGTCACCACTAGATGTCACCGAAAACTACACACACTGCACCTTTAATCAGCATTGACTTTGCACTGTATTTTCTAGGCCATTTGGTATAGAAGTTGGTAATAAAAAACTGAAAAAATGACTCATAACTTTTTTGAGGTTGTTTTTTTTAAAGTTTTTTGTGAAGCCCTTTGAGGCAGGCTGTAAAAATAAAATTGAAAAAACCCCCAAAGAACTTCAGAGTAGCAGCACAGTAGCCTAGTGACCTCTACGGTTGGAAATGTCCTCCCTCCACAGCAGTCGTCACGTTCTGTACATGCTTCCTAACAAGCCTACATCTTGTTTACACTGTATATTGATCCGAAAGTGTGCTTCAGTGGGATTGTTGTGTCATGTTCCAGATGGGCCTGACAGCACGACCGTTGTAGGACCCCTCTCTGTACACGCTGGAGATTTTTCACCACGCTCTACTGCTCGACCGAGTCCGTGCCCTCTGCAAAGTTCACCTGGCTTTTTAATGGGTCCGTCAGTGGGCAGCGTATGTTATTCATTCAGGCAGAAGCTCGGACAGTGGCACGTCCACCTGCAAACCTGGAGTTAACCGTTAACAGGTTTTGGGAAAAACAAGGAAGACGTATGTGAGAGGAGCGTCGAGAGAATCTGAATAATGGATAGTTTTCTGTGTTTTTCAGACTTTTCAAACTGTGGCTGGACGGCTGCAAGTTGGAAGGGCTACTATTATAACAGCGGGATGTTGTCTCCTTCTTGCAGCGTGATTGTGTGTTGTGCAAAAGAGAAAAAAGAGCCTATGAAAAGCAGGAATAAAGCAGCGCACTTGTTGCTAATGTCATATCCCAAGCTTGATTTTTATGTCTGCTTCTAATACCGTCTTGTCTCTATCACTCAGGCTCAACAGCAATTATCCAGCACATCTAAAAGGTTAGTATTGATCTCATTGGGCACTTTTGCTCTGCTGTGTGCCTTTAACTTAAGCAGCGGCTCTGTATGGGCTTCTTAGGAAAACCAAGCGTGAAGGAGCAGCATTCAGATGTCTATAAGATCACAGGAGCTGAACTGAACGACTTGTATTCGGTTCCTGTAAAGGTCAGTGCGATCTGCTGTGACTAAACATATCATAACCACTGTATCTTACAAGTCGGCTCGTGGCGCGGGGCCTTTTCTAACCTGAACATTTCGCTTCTTCAGAGAAAGTGAAGCAGAACTAAACGGAGACGCTTTCTACTGTCACATTCTGGAAAAGAAAGAGGCCGAATGTGATGCCGATGTGAATGTAAATGCATAGAGTTCTCATTGCTCTGTTTTATTCACCAGTATATTAAAAAAAGGTGTCCTGTATTCCATCAAAACACCTGACAAGACCTACAGTTTATTTATTGCACTGTTTGTTGTCAGTTTTTACGATACACTTTTATAGGCCTTACTTCTGTCTGGAATCTGTTTGTTTATTTACATCAAAAGTGCTGTGAACTCCAAGGGTCGCCACTTAATCAAATGGAAAATCGCACTACATCGCCTCCCCTTGTTAATTATTATTTGTGGGCTCAACAGAGCAGCGCTTCTGACTTCATAATTTATGTGTGAAATAAATATTTTACGGCGCTCATTGTGTGAAAATGAATGGACTTGGTGATTTACGAGGCATTGTGAACGTCAGGCGATTGTAATGTGTGTATATGGAGACAGATCGTCAGCACGCCGCATCTGCTGGAGTCAGTCTGATCTTATCGTGTGTATTACTATCAGCCCATTACGCCGACACAAGTGAATCATTGACGGACAAGCATCAGACCGAGAGTAAACAAGGTGACGAGTTGCTGAGGCCAGCTGATCAAAGTGAGGCCTGGACTGGGTGAAGAAAGCTGCTCGAGAAGAAACAGTGAGGATTCAAATGTATATATTATTGAGAGGTGCCTGGTGTTAATACAATTAAAGCACATGTGTCAAACTCAATGCGTCCCTATGCAATGTTTTATGTGCCAAAGCCTTCAGTAGGTGATATTTTTGGCACTAGGTTTAAGTTTAGTTGGATTTGAATCAGATTAGTTTGTTTATGAAAATCTTTTTTTGCTACAAAGATATGTATAATATGCATAAATCCAATAAAACCTGCTGAAACACATCTAAAATTTGTTCAAATCCATCAAAAACCTGTTCAAATCCAATTAAAACCTGTT